>JAPDSC010024411.1:1008-18133 GCA_026290005.1 Latrodectus geometricus
TCGGAACTATATATATATATATATAGTTCCGAAAATTCTAATGTCTTTTTACTGGTGTAGTATGGATTAGAATGATAGGGGATATATTTTGTGTAGAAACTTGTTATCTGACAGTAAGTCAACATAATCAAATAGTATGTTTGATCGAAAGGAACAAAAAGACAGAAACTCTTATATAGCAAATATCACATGGCAGAAATCGTTTTTATGCTTATTTTCAAGCATTTTTATTTAAAAAAAGCAACGAATTTCTCCTTACTTTTGCATAAAAATAGGTTCTTCACTATCTTTTTTATATTTCTATGTGAAAGTAATAACATAGATTTTCAAAGAAATGTTATTTAAGAATCTATAAAATTTTATTTCTACCATTTAAAAATAGGTAATTTTATAAAATTTTACTGTCTTACAGAGAGTGCTCATACATTTCTGTAACAATTTTTATTTTTCTCCATGAAGTTAAGTATTAATAGAAGAGTAAATATACGACTGAAATCAAATTTTATAATGGGATTGAATTATCATCTGCAGCATTAAAATGTTATTTGATCACTTAAAAATAAACTATAGATCGAAGGCAATATGTTTGCTCTGTTCAAGTATTTTTATTCAGTAATTAAAAAAGATGTAAAAATTATGGTTTTAATACTTCTACACAATAAATGACATAATTAATAAAAAAGGGAAGAAACGTTAAATTTTATGTTTGTCCAGGAAAAGGTAAAAAGTGCGTACCCTAGAAAAAAGATCGTATACCTCTTATAAAATCTGAATTCGCATCTAATGTTTTGATGGAAAATCAAACTCTACCGTAAGAACTATCGCAAAATCTTTAAATATCGCCAAAAAGTTAGCACAAAATTATAAAATACATTTTAAAGTTAATCAAAGAAAAAAACATTTGCTTCTCAGAATAAGGCATTCTCAGCATATTGTTGTATGAAATTTATTTTTGCAGTTGAAATATAGAAATATATTGTTACAATCTATTAAGTTCGGATGTATTTATCTAATTTCAACAGAAAAAGATCAACTTAATGCTGAAAAAGAGGAGATAAAGACTTTAGAGAAAACACAAGGAATTTTTTTCTAAAATTTTTATGGTTATTACTGGATACTTTTTTAAACTGATAACTTAAAATAAAGAAAGTATAAAAAAAGGCAAAATAAATTTATATTACTTATTACAAATAAATTTTAACTCCCATTTTCTAAAAAGAAATCCAAATAATCTCCCCTGTGTCAAGTTCCCTCAGAATACATTTAAATCTACTGTCTCCGTCTTTTGAAAAATTAAACCGGAATTGAAGCCTTTAAATGTATCCCACCCCAAGTCCCCTAGTGTGTCACCTATGGATGACAGTGCATTTAAATTTTTAAAACACACACACAAGCCCTTTATAAGCAACATCCCAAAACAATGGATGGACTCTGTAAGATTGTGAAGAAGGAGTTGAACATTATCAGCCTTGATCTTTTAAGAAAAGGACTTCTGTCTTGGAAATCAAGCTGTAATATAATAATTCAGTGAAACGACTTTAAGACTGAAGATATTAGCAAATACTTATATTTATATAGTTGTATATCTTTATAAAATCGTTATAAAAATGTGTGAACACCCTCTATATTTTTTAACAAATATTTATATAATTAATATACTAAAATATATTTTCTGTAGATTTCAATCATTTCATTCCTGCCTTTCAGCAATTCGAGTTCTCCTGAGAGGCAAGGCACACGCGGAGTGGAAGGTGGTGGTCAGCGGCGACAGGAGAACGGTAAAAGACGATCACGCTTTCATAGACGACAGAGCTGTCATCTGGGGGAAAGGTGAGTGACTGTCACTATTTCACGGATGATAATAAATTTACTTTAACATTTCACTGTATTTATTTCAGAATCACCAAACAAGAATATATTACAGAATACGTTTTGAGTCTCGTTAGTTAGGACGTTCGTCCTCGTTATCGGAAGATAGTGAGTTCAAATCCCGACCCAAACAAAGATCCATCATGTTCGGCAATAGCGGTTGGAGCGTGATAAATATGCCGATGTTGCAATATCCTCCAAGAGAAATGATAACTCAGAAAGTGGCAGGCCTTGGGAGAGTATTCTGCTTGGTCCCTACTTCTAAATTACAAGAACTCCCAGCTGCTTATATCTAATAGATAGAGCCCAGCTCAGGGAAGCATGCTGGAGCAACAACAACAAGGTAGCAGTTTTACTTTCAGGGGGTGATTTTTCATAGATAGTGGACAGATATTCACTTCGAAAAAGAGAAGGCTCAAATAATTCCCGAGCACTCACCCCCAAGGCCTAATGACAGGATATATCTCTTTAGAGCGAAAATCCCAGAATTGGTTCAGCCCTTGTTAAACAACAATGGACAGATGTCACGCTTCTGTTTTTCATGTGCCGTTTTTCGGGGAGATGCTTGGAGATTTTCCAGATTTCTTCCTTTGAAACACTGGAATAAGATTCACTATATATTAAAAATCTTCAAGGAAAATGCAACTTAAGCAGTCGAAGTTAAAATATCTAATAACAGCTTTACGTCATTAAGCTATTCACTATGTTGTATCAAAAATTACGATCAACTATCGAATAACTGCATGTAGAAATTACATATCTGGACACTGAGAATTTGACACTGGATAGCATTAACCGAAAATCGCCCTTATCGTTGTCTATTGGTAGAACCAAGCTCTTCAGAGATAAAAGTCTGATACTCGATCGCAACCATTACTGAATAACTGGAGGTGGATGTTATGCTTCTGTATGTAAGTCTTATGTCAGGATGGTGCTTGGTTTTCCCGATTTTTTCCCTTGTGACACATAAATATAACCCGCTATCCATACAATGTCTATCCTGACACTGTGAATAATAAAATGTTTTACAACAGTCTTAGGGTATTTAATATGCGCTGTTAAAGCATCCCCTTTAATAAATATACATTTAAATATTCGAACTTATACGTTTATATCTTCCCAAGGACTGGAATTGAACCTGTGGTCTTCCACCTCGAACAGCGAAACCCTTCCCACTAGAAAATGTTTTGCTTCTTGCATAAAGGTTTGTCTTTGTTTTCAGAGAAGAGAGTCAAATATAATGGATCATCTTGGAGGGTGATCAATTGCTAATTAATTGCTGAAGTTCCATCGTAGCCACTGTAGACTAATTCTGTCCACCTCTTGTTGATAAGTCTCTTTTAGAAGTGTATTCAGTTTGAGTATGAAAATATATGATGTTGGAGAAATCCTACAAAGACAATGGGGAAATTTACGCTAAGCAACAATGTTGGCAGTCTAACCGAAAAAAAACTTTTATTTTCATTGTAGTCATCTCTTTATTGATATCACATATGTTTTGTTGCTGTCATATACAGTTTTAACTAATATGACATTTGAGAACATTCATTTCTTTTCTTCAAAAAATTCGATATTATTTGTTTCCATAGCAACATCACATCCTTTTTTAAGAAAAACATTCTGTATAAAATCATTTATTTTATAAGTAAAATACGTTTTAACGTGGTAGGATTTTTTTTTTAATTTTATCAAATCCTTATTTAATATTTTCGAATTTAGCTTAACCGACTTATTAAAAAAATAATGAAATTACTTAAATATTTTAAAAATTATTTGAGACAATGTAGGTAGAGGTTGTTTTCATAGCAACAATGTAATTTTGTCCTGGTGGCAGAATTATATAAATTGTGGGACTTTAAGGGTGTAATAACTAAATAGGGGCCGCCCAACCTGTCTAGTGGTTAGCGTAACTGACTACGGATGGGGAGGACCTGGGTTTCAATCCCGGCTCGGGCATGGATGTACTTTCTCTTTCTCTCTCTGTGTTTCTTGTCCTTTCCTTGTATGAATGTAGTATGAATGGTTGCCTACCCTATAAACGGGTGCCTATGGCATGTGTGTACTGAGGAAGTCGGACTCCACACCCAATTGCGGTTCAGTTGAAAAAGTGGAGCAGCGCACCCATACTACCAGTCTGGCTGGCACTCGACAAAAAAAAAAAAAAAACTAAATAGGGAAGATATCGTTCTCGTGGTGAGAAAATTTGATTTCTTCACTTGATCCATACAAAAAACTTCATGCTGATGGGGTCCAATCACGTTAATGGTTACATAGTGTCCAAAGTCTCACAGCTGATGGGGCATGAAGACGAGGAGGTCAACCTCATCATTTGAACACACTCCAAAATGATAACGTTCATTTAGCCTTTTCAGTGGTCCAATCTGCCGAAATAAAGTAAGGTTTGCAATAAGCTAACATGTAGCATTTGTCACTGTGTTCATTTACGAAAGCCTATACCTATCAATCGAAGTCCTTCACCAAAACACTTCGCAATTTTGAAACAATATACAGCTGACGAGACCAACACTTGCATCGGTAACCTCTTTTTCACTTCATTAACAGAAAGATATGAATTCCGACTGAAGTTCAATATGTATACACTCGAGAACGTTGAGAAAAGTGCACCAAAAAGATATAAAGGTACAATCATGAAACTTCTCAGAGATGTTTAGTCAGATCCCATATGCAAATTATTCTAGTTTAGAACAAATGTGCATGGACATTAATCCTGCGGTGGATAATTCAACCTTATAAATTCGGTGCATAATGGAAGATTTAAAAACGGGGAGATCACAATTCTAACTCTTAGAGGACTTCATTAAATTTCCAATTCCAGGTAAGCATAGGAAAAGACATTTCTCACAGTGAAGCGAGTTTGAGAGAGATTTTATATCGGCTCGAAAACTGCAAATTCATCAATGCGTCGTGTTGCTAGTCAAGTGAATCATTCGGAATGTGCCTTCAGAACACGTTGGAAGTAGTGCTCACGAGATCATACCCACCTGCGACGTGCCAGGTATGGAATATGACGAAACCATCCGGAAGACGATGAAACGAGAGGATAAGAGGATCATGTGGCAAGTGATTGTGAAACCTAGAGTGGTTCGGTCTTCAATACAATCTTAAGTAGGAGTGCCAGTTGTTCATTGCCAGACACTTTGCGGAAGCGAATCTGCAATCTTTTAACGCCGTACCGACTACCAGAGAAATACCGGTGATTTCATTTACAGTGGTGCCAAAGCCCGAGTGACGTGATTTCAAAAGAAAAAGCCAAAGATTTGTAAAAGGTAGTTTTTAATGATGAATGCCACTTCATTTAGGGAACATGTGATAACCATGTACGTCAGTGGAGACGTTTTGGTGAAAGGTACGATCCCTCCCACATATAGCACAGCAGGTTTAATGGTCTGGGTATGATAGCTTGTCCACTCTAGAGGTACGTGGAACCATAAAGTGTCAGTTCCACCCCATGTGGAACCTTACAAAATGGAATCGCAAGGTCAATCTTTCAGCAAGATAATGCTCGTCGTCATACATCTCGAGTTGTTCAAGACTTCTTACGGTATGTGCAGACTCTTCCATGGCCAACCCGCTCTCCAGACTTTTCCCCAACAGAGCATGTTTGGGACGATCTGAAACGTCATATGCCATCACTGTTTTGAAAGCTGTTGTTCAAGATTTGTTTCCCATCTGCCTAGTGGCAACATCAGACGTCTGATCAACTCAATGCTAGGCAGTGTATCTTCAAGAATGCCAGCAGGAGCTGATTCGTTGTTTTTGTTCAATTGTGCGCACTGCTTAATTGTCATGATTTGGGGAACAAGAGAATCTCACATCTGTATAATTATGCGTATTAAAATTCATTTCAATCCGAAGCTTCCTTCTTGACGAGCTATTTTCAATGTTCTTAAGTGAAAATTTTTCAGCTGGATCGAGTATAAAACATCGAACCCATTAACATCTGGTCACCAAATCAAAAAATTTTCTACACCAAAGTATTATTATTCTTGTTCATGTTGATAAAGCAGCTGATTCAGTACCTGAATTAGCCTAAATCCAACATGCTGAGGAGACCTCCCACGTTAAATCCTCCTAAATGTTCAGTAATTCTATTCTCTTCTGGTGTTGAGGGATAGAAATAGTAGGCAGCTCAGATGTCAACCTCGACTCTTGTCCGTAGTTTAAACCAACGAAGTATTGCGTTTAGAGGCTTCAGGAATAGGCAGCTGTAAATGAGCCTCAGTAATGCGAAATAGTCAATGAAATTAAATGTAGGTGAAAATTTTATCATGCATTTTCATATCTAGTTAATATAAGTATCTATAATAAAGAAAAAAACGTGTGGGGAAAAGACTTTATCTTAGATAAAAATATTATTATTTAACAATTTCATGTTTTTCTGGCTTTCTCAATATTCCTTGAAAGATAACGCAGTGGATGCTCTTTTTATGAACTCGTGGGAACTGATAAAATAGTTCTTAAACCCAAAATAGAAAAATATATAAACGTTAGATTGTATAACTAATATAAATTATTTTATTAGTTATTTATTTTACATTAAACATACAAATTAAACATATATTTAACATTAAACATAGTTAAACATTTTTATTAGTTATTTTTTTAATCATTTAGTTACTCTACAATAGAAATGTAAAATAAAAAATTCATACTTAAAAACTATTCCTACTTTCATATTATTGATGAAAAATCAAGCGAAGCTCTTAATGTTCCAAAACTACATTTTAAAAAATGTACTTATTCCTTTTTTATGATGTGGCCAAAGATTTCACTGTATTTTTCTCAAAAAAATATAATCTTACTCTTGCTAGCCATTCATTTACTTGTTTTGCAGACGTTCTTAGCTTCATTTCTCCGTTTTAGTATCTGGGATTTCATTTTCATTCGTCGTGTTCTCAATCATTTTATCAACCGATACGTTCACATTTCACCTGAGTCTATGTTCAAAAAGACCTGAAAGGAAATTTCGAACAGCAATGCGTTTCTTTATCCATGCCCATGGATTAATAACTCATAATCATTGAAGTCATCAGATTCTTGGCTTTATTCGATAACGGTTATTTCTTGTGGGAATAAACTCTGCATACCAGAATACTGAGATGCTATTTATTTATTTGCCACTTTATCCAAGTATAGATGTCAAGTGTTTTATCAGTTTTGTGAAGAGATGTCAAGACTTGATCACTCTTGGGAAAAATACCTGACGTTACCATGTTTATACACTTGAAGTTATTCATTATAATTTAATGCGTGGGCTATAAAATGGGAGTTGGATTAGACATGAGAAATTTCACTAACATTACTTAAAAAAATTTGGTATTACATCAATAGTCCAGTTAGTTATAGCAATTCGAAGGATTTACATTCTCTTATGAAAACGACAATCAGAATTTTTCAAAAATAAAAAAATAATTTTTCAAAATTTTAGTTTTTTAATAGGAATTAACCCCTTAACGCATTAGCCTGCGTCAGACACAGGAGAAAGTTACTGGCGAATTTGCACATGACAGTGTTTCACACGAGTGATCCTGTTTCTCACATTATTCTGTTTCTAATGCCCGTCCAAGATCTGCTCTAGTACAAATGGACTAGAGTATAGTTAAACTCATTTAACATAAATGGCACATAGATAATTTTTTAATAGTTTTTCCGAAAAAAAAACTTGTGCTTTAAGTGGTTAAAAGTGTCATTAAATCTATGGGACAAAGTTTGGAATGAACCAATGCTTTGACAAATTAGAGATTCGTAAAAACAAGTGTCTAATACAGAAATAAAACCCTTAAAACAAACTACTTTTTCAAGTTGATATTTTCCCTGTATATATTTCGGTAATTTTGATCACATAAACAGAACCTTTTGGGGGGTGTACTCATATTATGTATACTTTTAATGGAATAGATTTCGACTTGCTTATTTCAATTATTTTGGAGATGGTTGGTTGGGTTTTATGGCACAAGGTCCAAAAGAGGACATGCTGCGCCAAGACTAAAATTTTTATTTTGTTTTTATTTTTCTGTAAATATATATAATTTTTAAAAAAACCCAAACAACATTAAAATATAATAAAAAACAAAAATCTGTGTATATAATATTCTTAAAATTTTACAGTGTATATATATTTACAATAATAAAATGTAAAAACATTAATTAGATAAAATTTAAAAAACCTATTGCAACTAGGTAAATAGGTTTTTGTGGGGGGTTCCCCTTACAAATCAAATAAAGTAATAAAATCAGCTTTAAAATAAAGTAAACGTTCTTCGTTAAAATCTTTGCATGAAATTAAAATATGATTTACTGAATATGGTTCATCACACGTTTCACACCAAGGATTTAATTCGCTAAGAAACAAATGTCTGTGTGTGAAACGTGTGTGACCTATACGAAGACGATTTAATTATGTTGGAGAAGAGGTTGTCACACAGTTATTTTTACTTAAGTTTTAGAAAATAATTAAAATAATACCATATGATAAACTTTCAGAATCAACATAACATTTTTTTAACGTATAGTTGATGAGAAGCCAAAAATATATTTACGTAATATGTGAATATTCCTCTTGCGAGTAATATATATATATATATGCATTTTTAATTTTTATACACTCTATATTCTTAAGTCTAAAAACTTCCATTTTTGAATTAAAAAATAACTGATTAAAATATTTTATTTAAGCAATCAAAAACACTGATGGTAAAAAAAAATGTGTCTTTATAATGGGGTTTGAGGCTTTATTTTATTTTCCTTAAGAGAAAAAAAGGTAAAGAATAGACAAATTTGTAATATATGAATGTCCCCCTTTCGGTCGATTGTAATGTAAGTTCTAAAAGTATTGGAAAATCGTTTTCAGTTCTGCTTTATTCTAAGAATGAACTAACCAAACAAACCATATATGTATATATACATTCTTCATTGTCTTTTTTAATATATATATTAAAAAAGATGAAACTACGTGACAGTTTTGTGGGATACACTGTGTTGTCCCTCAAAATGGGAAAGAAGCACTTTCCTTGTCTCTCTGTGACTGTAACTGCGGGCAGTTATTGGCGCCTAATAGTTTTTTTTTTTTTTTCCTAGAAATGGCTGACGGCGTTTACACTGGAAAAAAGACATCGAATCCCTTGAGGACAACGCGAATGAAAGATGGCGGAGAGCAAAGATCAATTACGGGGGAAAGTAAAAAAATAAGGGAAAGCCGGATCTTTACCAAGAATTTCAATCTAGGGTTATTGGATATCAATAAATTATCCTTATAATATGATGATGGACAGCTTGAAGCAACAGAAGCGACATGTTAAGTTGAAGGGGCTCGGATAAAAGTGGTCTTTAAAAGTTGATATTAGAATCACGTGCAAAGTACTTGTTAAAACTTTTCTTTTGTTATAGTTCGACTAGCAAAAACATAAATTTATTTTTTGAATTTTTAACTTGTTGAAATGTTTTAAAGCAACGACGATGAAAAATGGAAAAATACACCTTCAAAGAAGAATTTCGAGTGAAAAAGAATTATTTCATGTGATTATAGCAATTTTTTTTTTTCGATAACATTCTTTTAAGTTTTTAAACTCCTTCGAAAATAAGAAAAGTTTAAATCTCAGTTATTTTTTATAGATAAGTTGTCAGGTTAATTCAATATTGTCAGGATATCCATTTGACTAAACAAGCCATTATTTGCACAACCAAGCACCTTATCATTTTAAACTACTATCAAGGGATGAGGTTAACACTTGAATTGATAATCATCTCTACTCAAAGCATCGCATCATATGGAGGATCATTGGGAAATGTGAAATTTTTAACGTACTCTTAGTATAGCAGTTTCCTGCTGCGTCAAGTATCGAACTCAATACTTTCTGGCAGAAGAATAACATAATCTCTTTAGGCAAGACCATTTTTGTGAAGTACTATGGATTGATAAAATAGTTGGTAAAGTATAAAAATGGGTGTTAAATATTAAAAGTAAATTTTTTCCAAACTGGATTGCTCTTTGTTAGCAAAATACTATTAGAATGTATATAATATATTCGTTTTTCGTATCTTGTATTTAGTATTTTTTCAAAATATATAAACCCTCTAATAAATTATGAGATCTACCACTCATGATGGGGAATTTTAAAATGTAACTGGCTCTATAAGCACTGGCAAATATGGCCAAGGAATTCCAAATTGAACAGTTACTCAGAATTTATCCTTGATGTCAATATTAAACAGTCGTGTGACGAGATTATTTAGAGCAAACGCAACTCTTTATTTTACTTTACTCTTTATTTAAAATTTTCAGTTTAAAAATAGAATTTATTTCATATTATCTTTCTTAAACATTTATAATTAACACTCTATGTTATTTCGATTTTGACTATCTAATTATTTTTAGTTTAAAAAGTAAGTGTTGGTAAAATACGCACAGTATATTTAGATATCAAGTTTCTTAGGTTTCCAAATTTTAAATTCCTCAAGCTATACAATAAGCTCCCAATCATTGAGGATCTTATTTTTTCACAGACTTTAATTATTCATAAAAAAGTCTTATTTTGATAAGCCTATTTCACGGA
This sequence comes from Latrodectus geometricus, assembly GCA_026290005.1. Taxonomy (NCBI): domain Eukaryota; kingdom Metazoa; phylum Arthropoda; class Arachnida; order Araneae; family Theridiidae; genus Latrodectus; species Latrodectus geometricus. Next base: position 11,451 of record JAPDSC010024411.1, read on the forward strand.
TAACAGTAGTCTGTAGTAAAAAGAAATAAATCATCACAACTACAATTTTATGTTTCAGACATTAGTTATGTTGTCTTATATTTTTAACTACGAAATAGTTTTGTTTGTTTCATTTAGATACAGTTTAATACATACATCACTTTACTTTGTTTCTAATTAAACAATCTTTTTCATGATCATTTGGCTACTTATACTTTGCAACAAGCTGTTTAATCATTGTTCATTGACTTCGCACAAATGCCATTCAATTTGGATAAAAAATTGGTGGATTTAGGTTACTTAATTCGAAACTGTTCAAATGAATGTTAATAGAAAACATCGATTGATACTCGAACCATGATTTCCAAGCAAACTCGAGTGGATTCAAACCATGTGCAAGTTGACACAAGTCGTTTAACCACGATCAAAGAGCTTCCAACACGTCTCAGTTATTTCGAGGAAAGAATCGGTAGCATCAACTCTTTGGAGTTAAAATTCAAAATTTGATGAGAATTTCGTAAAACATTGATTACTCCGCGAACGCATAAACCATAGATTCACAAATTCAAATTGATGCATGTAACATGCTCGTTGACAGAAGTCGTATAATCATCGTCAAAAGATTTCGGATTTATAACATACATTTTGGGAGGTGACCCGGGGGGGAACATTAAACTCGCTCAACTCGAAATTAAATAATTGTCGAAGTGTATTTTGCTCTTATGCAGGAATCATCACACGAATGCCAAATCTGTGGTTCGATAAGCCCTTTGATTCAAGCCATTATCATGTTGGAAATTGAACAGAGAACAAAAGAAAGAGCACCAAGGGGTCATGGTTAAATTTCATTCAGCAAGGACGTTTCAAAACTTTTATGAAAATATTAGGTTTTTTTTTTTTTCTATTACGCCAGTCCACTAGACATTTTTAAATTTTTCAGCAAAAGAAGGGGGGAAATTGATGGCCCCTGACACCCTGTGCAAGTGCTATCATGACCTTGTAAGTGATTAGATCTTCGTCATTTAGAAACTATGACCAAGCAGAAGACGCCCACACTTTTACCCCAGAAAAAGCCTTACACTTGGTGGACTTTGTCACCATGAAAACTTGATTGGGACTGGATTAGTGTAATACTCACTACCTTCCGATCACAAAGACGACACCTTTCCCAACTAGGCCACTTTCATCTAATATGTATTCTAGTGAGCAATAACTCCTGTCTGCATGATGTCATCACCATATAAACTACCTTATTATAAAAGTAGGACGCTAGTACGGAGTAAGAAAAATGTCCCAGAACAGATGTCGACTTTGTCATTTACCTCTTCGCACCAGAGATTCTAAAAGAATAATCTTTCTCTCTTAAAATCTCTAAACTCTCTGAAGAGGAGTATTATAGATTTCATTATTATATTCTTTTAAGAAAATGTTTTTAATATAATAAGTTGTAATGTTTTGCTCTAACGTGTTGAATTTTTTAAAAAGATTTATTTTTCGTTTGCTTGCAGAAAAACTGGAAGGGAACATGCCCATCCTGCCCAGAGGCCGCCACTCCTTCCCATTCCGGTTCCAGTTACCCGAGAGTTCTCTTCCCTGTAGCTTTGAGTCTAGGTCCTGCACCGTCCGCTACTATGTCAAAGTGACCGTCGACATCCCCTACGCATCTCCACCGCAGGGTATGAAGTACTTCACCGTCATAGGACCGCACATTGACTGCATGGACGAGCAGTACCTGGTCAGTAACTTTTATCATCATTCTCTTTGAGGAATTGTAAAACCTGCAGGTCAATCTTACATTTATACTTTATATTCTGGCTCATATTTAAAACAATTTGTGTTATTGTACACTTCTCAAAATATATGCAACAAGCAGTAAAATTAGCTTAATCCGAGAAGTAAGATTACAGAAACAAAATTTGCATATGTAATGTGCAGTAAAACGTGAAAGCAATTTCTCACCAAAATATTTATTTAGTCACACTTGCAATGTTATATAAAAACGAGTTCGCTTCAGCAGTTGTTACTTCTTTCATTACGTAGGAAATTACGTGTGTTTGGTGTTCATTTCTTTGCACCAAACTTCTGAGTCATTGCGGACAATTATAAGCTGGTATGGATGGGGAACGACCACCTGAAATTTCCCGGACATTTAGTGTCATCATCAAGCCACTTGTGGATTGGAAGTGTCATGAATGCCTGGTCTGGATGTCCTAGGACCGACTACAAGAACCATTTATTTCTGCCTGCAACCTTGGCGTTATAGGGCAAATTCAACCCGTTAACTTGCATCTATCATCAGGAATAGGGATAGTCCGACAAATTGCAGCATATTTTGAAATATGTAGGAAGTAGGGAATCGCTTGTAAGATTGAAGTAATGCGCAGTTTTTAAAACTACAGAAGGGAATACTACAATATTTTCACTTCTTTTAAAAGCATTTTTTTTCTTTTTTGCATTATATAGTGAAAAACAACTTCAGTTAAGCAATTTTTAATATTGTTCATTATTCAATGAAATAATTTTTTTTTGAAGAAATGCTAATTAAATATAATCAAAGCATGTTTATTAATTTAACTAGTCCGTTTAAAAAGTGTATAGAATTATGACAAATAGAATAATTTAAATTAATGCTTGCTTATGTAGAGAGTTTTGAAATTTATAACTTCATAAAGTAATATAATGAAGCAAAACTGTAGAATACACCAAACTCTAACTCCATTTTAATCCTATATGCTTACATTTAACAACAGATTTAAAAACTACAAATGCAATCAATAGATAAAATATCCTTTTTGTAAAAATGAAAAATTAAAATAATATTTTTCTTAATATGAATATTAGATAAATATGGTATAGTTGCATCAAATACAAAATTTAATTATTGATCTGTTTCTACTGTACATAAGCATGATAATAAAATTGATCATTAAAATTGTTCAAAAATTTTCTAACATAGCAATGATATACTGACAAATGGTACAAAATTTCACAATAAGATTTATTACATTAAAACATTTAAACTCTCATTTTTGAAAAACCACTACAAATTATAGTGATTAGATGAGAAGATAGATTGCTAAAATGAAAGAAATGGTCAGCAAATAATTTGTGTCATTCATTAACGTCATGCGATCATTGAAATAGGCCAGTATCAGTATGTAAAATACAAAAACAATGTATAGTGAATCAATAAGAATTCTCAATAGAAGCTTAATTAAAATACCAGATATGTGTGAATAAATAATAATTTAAAGTAAATATTGACAAATTAAATTGATTGATGATTGAAAACAAATATTTAATGAAAAATAATAAAATATCTATGCAACATAAGTTTTGGTAACATTAAATATGATTGAAAAAGTAACTAAATTTTATTCCATTATACCAATTGCTATCCAAATATATATATATATATATATATATATATATATATATATATATAAATTACTCATCCATAAACTTCAACAATGAAACCCACTGATAAAATTCCTATGTAGGACTTTCTGAATGTAAACTCAAGTATAATTGGTGAGTAAGAAGTACCGAATAATTAAAAGGTCTAGAGCAATAATAAATAAAAATAGATAATAAACTTTCAGAGGTATCAAACAAGAAGAAAATAACGTAATGCTGCTACCGTTTACAATATAAGCAGGGTAACAAGAAAGGAGGCTAAAACTTAGGTACTTTTTTGAAAAAAAAAACAGTAAAATGAGAGATTTGCTGCATCGAAAAATTGGAAAAAAGTGGTTTTATAATTAATGTTTTGAGACCGAAAAAAATGAGTGATTCTTTGCTTAATTTTTCATGAATAAAATTAAGAATTGTTTTTAACTATAAATTTCCTTTTGCATGCGTTTTTTAAATACTATATATTAAATAACTTTCTTTTGATGGCAGTTAATTTGTAAGGAGAGAGCAAATTGCTGAAAATAATTGGTCTTAAGATCGAACACTCATTTTTTTCTATTTCACGATATGTATCAATCGGTTCGTACGAATTCTCAAAAATGAATGTTTAATGCATGATATAATGGGCAGAAACAAAATCGAAAAATATAGTAAATACTGTCATTTTTTTTAATAATGAGATTGTATGAAAGGGGGTAAATCTCAGGGTATATATATAATCTTTTCCTCCAGCAGTTCCATGATCAATTTTTTTTTTTTAAATAGAAGCGTATTTTTTTCTTCAGTTTTGTATTGGAATGTTGCATTGTTTAAATGAATTACAATGAGTTCAAATCGGAGTTAATAGCTCTTTAAATGGGCGACAAACGCTGTCATCGAAATATCGAAACGAAAGGAAACTTTCATTATAATTTAACCAGAGACAGACATCCTGATCTGTAAGCTTCTATCCATTCTATGCACCTGAAAAATATTGAAATCCTCACTGTCTCAAAAATTATATTTCAAATGAATTCACATTTAACAAATTATTTGTTTTGAAAATAAAGGATAAATATTTAACAATAATCAGTAAATGCTACATTTGCGTTTACTATTTTCAAAACTATTGCCATTTCGTATTTCCACTTTTAATAATTCAAATTTTTAGTGATGTAAGTTTGTTATAAAAACTTTCTACTGATATCAATTCATAGCACCATCCCAAAAATGTTAATTCAGTTTCACAAAATATGGAAATGTCAAATTATTCCAATTTCTGTATAATTCATCTGTATTTTGTGTTATATTCCTCAATTAGTGACTTGAATATTTAACATTAAAAGTAAGCTAAATTAATGGTATTTGGGAGTTCATTATGCTGAATAAGATAGAAACTTCAATAACGCCAAACTAATAGTTTGGCATTATTGAAACTAATTCACTATAATAAAGAAAACATATTTAAATAAGAGTATTTTAAAATTTTTACTTTTTATTTTATTTTATTTGTTAATTTGCAGAGCGAGGAGCAAGTTTGTTAACTCTTTGGTCTTTAATTCACCAGAGAATGGGTTCGATTACTACCTCGGAATGAATATTTGTAGTAGCTCAGAATGTGTATTAAGCTGTTGGTACTGATTGAATCACTCTCACCAGTCAAAAGTGACCGTAAAACGATAAATAAACGAAACATTATTTAGTTATTTGGACCACTAAATAAATTATTACTCACAAATTTTTGGCATTGAAAATTTTCGTAAATAACTTGATTTATACCATAAGTCTCTTATCAAATGATCCCTTGTGTATAAAATGTGACTACGGAACAACAAAACTAATTCTAGGCCCGTTAATAAAAATCTTTAAATAACTCAACCAAATTCAACATCCTTTTGCTGCTTAAACTCTTCTGGAGTTGTAACTTGAGCTGATGGTTGGATTTTATTTCAACAATTCGTCAGTTCAACAGGAGGGCCAAACTTTGTCCTAAGTAACAAACTCTAACAGTAGGAGGGCCTCTAAAAACATGCCTATCTTCGCTAAGACGAGATGGCAGCTGAAGAGTTATCCTTGTGGTCTTCAGTTCATCAGTCAGTGGGTACGATCCCTATCTCTTGCATAAATCTTAGTAATGGCTTGAAATCCACTTTAAAGTATACACCATGGGCAAGTTAATTCTTGTGCTTAAAAAACTAAAACCGTACATCGACAAACAAACCAAACTTACCTCAATGAGTCCTCTTGGGCAAATAAAGTGAGCACAGTATGGGAAATCAACTTCCATTGCTATAGCTGATGAATACCATATTGTAGAAAAACATGGAATTATTACTTGTGTGTATATTTATATGTTAAACACGTTTCGCTGACTTTTGCTATTCCCTCTATACCTCCATTAAAAAAAAAAGTATTATCAGAAGTACATTAAAATATTTGCATTTACGCATTTTTCATATAAAATAGCTTCAACATCGGTCAGCAGATGTACACTATGCTATCTTTCCTTTTTTAAGAATGTTTCCTTTCCTGTAAAGAGATTACATTTCATATTCTCGAACGAAACATGAATTTCCAGCAAAAATATTTTTCAAAACATGTAAATAGTTCGAGACGAATAGAAAATCGCATCTATTTAAATTTGCAATAACCTGAAAAAGCTGACTTTTTCCCCTTATCGCCCAAACCCGAATTTCCCTTTTCCATTACTTGTAAGCAGATCGAGTTCATTTGGAAGCGTCTTATGTTTCCAGGATGCCGCAGAAGAAGGGGAAAAAATCCCTCCAACTTAAGAGGCCCGTGTTTCTTCACAACGTCGTCAGTTATAAATAGAATCAACACCTATCCCAGTGCAATATGTTTCCGCAGTCATCCTTTCACCACGCAGGTAACCATAGCAACAGGTCAAGGGAAGAGCAAGAGCTGTAAAGTCGGGAGGTAGGGATGTGGTGGGAGGCTCCGAAAAAAGAGTTATGGTGATTATTCCCTCTGCAAATTGTTTTATTCTGCCTTCTCGCTCCATATCTTTCTTCATAAAAATTTATAGCGTCATTTTACTGCGCTGTTCCCCCTTCGGAAATTATTGGAATCCCTGGAATTCCTTGTCCCGGAGGCAGGAGTGAATCGGCATGGGGATGGGATCCAACGATTGCTTGATTATTAAAATTAGTTTAATGATTCCGTTCTCATATTGTGAAATATCCCCCAAGATATCATTGGAAAATGCTTTATTTTTGTAATCAAAGTTACTTTTTATAATATCGTTATATATATATATATATATATATATATATATATATATATATATATAT
>JAPDSC010024412.1:0-14417 GCA_026290005.1 Latrodectus geometricus
GTAGTGTGGTATTAAGTGCAAGGGCAGTGCTGGGGAAGTTATTAGATTTTAATATACATACACCTCCAGACACTGCACCATCTCTGCCACTATCTCTTCGATAGCAACTAAACCCTCGCAATGTAAAGTTATGTGAAGGCCTTAGGAAATTCTCCTGAATAGCCACACACGCGGGGTTACTTGCTGAAATCAGAGATTTGATATCCTCCAAATGCGTACGCAAACCACGACAGTTCCATGAAACAAAGGAAGTCATTATTTAATTTTGAAAGCTCTTTTCCCGGAGCTGGAAGGCAGTTCCAATGACTCCTCAAACGATATATCATCGTCAGAGGGATATAATGAAACTGCGTCAGCCTCCAGGTACGAAAAAGAATTATGGGTAGAAATTGAAGGCTTTTTGGAGCCTTCCTTTGCTTTTTTTAATTTTAAAGCTTTTGCTGATTTATTTTTCGTTAAAGGAGCTTTCATTAAAAATACAGGAGATTTTGAAAATTTTGGCTTGATAGATGAAGGGGGTAATCTCACTGGGGAAAGAGAACATGCGTCTGTTTGTGTGCTGCTCGACTTGGTGACTTTTTTCACAACACTAGCATAACTTACTCCTACTTGAGGAGTACGAGATGTGACGATTTTCCTTGCCTCAGGGTAGGTACATTTTTGGGTAACCTTGATGGTTGTTATCTCCTTCTCAAGTACCCACTGAGGACAACTACGAGAGTAGGAGGGGTGGTCACCATGGCAGTTGACACACGCCTCCTTAGCTGTGCAGTTCAAACTTTCATAGCCAGTCACAGCGCAACGAGCACAGGTGACTTTGCCTCTGCAAGCACTCTTCGAGTGTCCAAAGCGTTGGCATTGGAAGCATCGCAGTGGATTTGGAATGTATGGCCTTACGGACAAATTCATGTAAGCTACTTTAAGTTTGTCAGGGAGGTCTGGCGTCGCAAAGGTCAGTATGAGATGTTTAGTATCAATGAACTTTCCATCTCTTCTGACCGTAATGCGTTCAACGCCACAGACATTCTGACACAGTAGATTTTCCAGAATTTCCTCCGTAGGCGAAAACAACAAATCCTTTGCTGAGATAACACCCCGAGAAAAGTTAAGGTTACCATGAGGGGACATGGTCACCTCTAACTTTGCCAATGTTGTAATTTTTAATAGATTGGCTGCTTGAAGGTCTGATGCAGCCTCAATCATTAAGTCACCCGAGCGCAGTTTTTGTATGTTTTTCACTTCCCCAACTAATCTAGATATTCCTTTAGAAATGAGAAAAGGAGAAACAGTTGTAAAACTTCCCTCATTTCTTTTTACAATAAAATATTTTGCTTTAATTTTTGACAATTGTTGCTCCCGTGGGAGAAAAGATTTGTTTTTATGATCCATGTAAAAAAAATAAAATTTCAGAACCTGACCGCACCACCCACCACCGAGTCCAACAAGGGGATGCAGACCAGCTGCACCAGTGCTAGCCAGATCCTATACGCTCACAGTACATCCCTGTGATGGCCTCCACCCTTAATGAGTCATCCAGCAGATGTACCGATCGCTTGATCCATAAAGCCGATTGATGTGCTGAGGACCACAACACACCTCCCGTTTACCTGAAGCAGAGGCCAAAGTAATGTGTTGGTCTCTGGGGGCCTCAATTACCAGGACCCTCCTTTCCAGGGACACGGGTCTCCACGCACGGCAAACACGTGGGTGATTTAGTCCCCAACAGTAGCTGATAGCAACAGAGAGGCGACAGTTACTCAAAGGGAGCCCTCAACCTCGAAAGAGGCAACCACAATGAGGGAGAAAAGGAAGAAAAAGCAGAAGGGAAGACAAGAGAAGAAAATACAGAAGAGGACAGACCACTGGGGTACCTCGGGATTGTGACACCCGTGTTTACTTAAAGAAAGTAAACCTCCTGAGGGGTTCAAATTTATAATCATCAGAAAGGTGACATTTGACACTAAAATATTCTCTTGCGGATTTTTGTTTGATTAATTCAGTTACGAGTACAAGGTTTTAAAAATAGAAGACAACAAACAGAAAATTCGATACATTTTCGTTTTTCTCTTGTAAGGCGAAAAAGATAGCCGGGTGGCTAAAATTGTGAAAGGTGTATATCGTCCTATATAAGACTGTAACAACCAGTTACGTACAGTTTTTGTTTCGTCGATTTCGTTTGGGTATTTTTGATGCTAAAGATGCACCTCGCATGGATACAACATCGTCGAGAATGTCTATAAAATACCAAAAATTATCAAACTTGACAGCATGTCAGCAGCCGTAGCTTCGCACAAGACCTAAAAATCAACATGAAAACTGTTTTAAACCTTTTTACAAACCGAATCTGAAAGAAGTTACAAAAAGTTAACGTAAAAATAATGGATTTCTTTTTCCCCAAACTAATATAATGTATGAAATATATTAGCGTATTTTATTAAATTATATATAGCGATTTTTGTATTAAATTAATTTTGCTTAATTTCAGCAAGAAACATCCAGTAAAAATTTTGAATACTAAAAGGTGAGTTATTATTCTTATTCAAATTAACAGATTTTGAATAATTTGCTTGATAAGAATTAAGATAAGAAACATCTTAAGTACACAAAGAATTCACTTTGTGTACTTAAGATGTTTTAAATTTTTTTAAATATTTCCATTTCCCATTTTATTTTATATTGAGCTTTATTTTAATGTAAACAGAATTTTCTGTTGTCATTTGCCTTGAAGTACTCCAGTGTAGATATTTCTAGTTGAATCAATATTCACAGTAATGGTTCTATTGGTTAAATATTATTGAATGAGTTAATAAGATTAAGCAAGATAAATTTTTACATTTTTTTAGCAAACATTGGCGTTTGAGAAATTGAATGATGATTACCGACTTATTTCTTCTTTTTCTCTGGTTTTTTAATTAGCACAAAGGCTGATATTTTCCTTTGGGTAGGAAAGTGGCCAATTTTAATGTGTCATTTATAATGGATAGCAGAAAACTTTCCATTATAGGGTAATATAATGGATCCTATAATGATAGGATAGGTAGGTAGCAGATAGTTATAACAAACAACTGTTTTAATAGTCTTTTCGCAATACAAGACAATCTTTAGTTACTGAACATTTTTTTCTACTTCTGAAGAAATGGAAGGTGTAAGCTTAATTTGAATACCATTTATACTATTCAGTAAATGATCTTCAGCTTCAGTAGTTTGGTTAACATTGCTCTAGTCAGAAAAGTAATTTGTATGATATTGTTTTTCAAAAGTAGTGGCTAGGATTTTAGATTTTTCAATAATGGTTGAAGCTATAAATCTGCCTTTTTTAAGACTTTGGTAGAAATGGTTTCTGAATTTATTAAATGTGTATGCATGTGTTTGTTCGTCAGATGGAACCAATTTCGACGATAAGATTGGAGCGATATTTATTCTAACTAAAGTAAAAACTGGTAGTTATGTTTATAAACTCGCATTTGCTTTCTAAGAAAGTAAAGGCGTTTGGAGTGGATTTCTTGTCCGAACGATGCGTCCGTGCCTCAGAGCTTGGGAATTCATTTCTACCCTTCCAGGTAGACTGAGAAAGCGATCCGCCTGTCTATGTTGCTAATTTTAGTTTTATAAATTTGTGAGAAAGGATCACTACAGACTATGCCCACTGCAATTTAGTTCGCGTTACAAAGATTAAAGAATCGCATTAACAGTTAACTTAAAGCAAAACCTGGTTCCTAAAATAATTCTTTGTCAATGGTTGGTTGCTTGGGTTTTATGGCGCAAGGTCCAAAAAGGGCAAGTCCATTCTGTGTTAATGTTTATTTGAAAAGCTCATTGCCCTGAATGGAATAAGAAAATTTTTAATCAGTTATTAGTTATAATAGTGAATAAAAAATTGAGGAAATTGTTCATATATAAAACCCTGTTTAAGTAATATGAAATCAGTTAAAAAAATGTTCATGTATACTTGAATTACATTTTATACTTTGAATTTCAAAATAAGCTATGAAGTTATATACACCTCAAGAACGTTACACATATTTTAGTTTATTAATTGGCAGTATTTATATTATATATTCAATAACTAAATGTTCCGGAAAATGAACTTTTCGGCCACATTTAGTACATTCAGTGGTTGTGAAGGAGTCTGAATGACAGAACTATTAATATTTCTGTTTGACATGGTTAATTCAACATTGTAAATTTCTTCTGAGATTTTATATGGTTTTAATCATTTGACATAAATGGTGAAATGTTTGCTATTTATGTCGAAAACAAAATTTGTTTGTTCCACTTATGATTAAATCATATCCAGGACAGGGAGATTAGAATTATTTGTCACCTTTATCCGATCTTAAAAATACAATAAATGCATATGTTTAGTGAAAGATTTACATATTTTTTTAATTTAGCAGTAATTGTATTAAATTCTCTCACCATTATGCTTTACTTTGACACATAAGTTGACATAATACACTAAATAGTTAAATGACTTATAAAACAGTATTATAGTATTATAAGTGTGGTGCCAATTTGAAAGGCAGTTACATAAATCTAGCAATATTGCACATTGGCACAATTTCTATCCGAAAATCGACTTGTGTTTTTAAGGAGAATTTGAGGTATTGGTAAAGAAGGTTTTTATGGATCTTCAAATAAAAGTTCGATGGTTTTTTTGGGTCTTGAAATAAAAGTTCGATTTCTTGTAGGATAAGCGTACCTGAAAAATAGGAGAAAAAGGATTAATAAATCTTAAATAGCGTAATTTATAAGTGATGATTAAATTTATTCCTGATTTACATAAAATATAACACTAAAAAATTGTGTAAAAACTGATTATAACTTCCGATATTTGTTTTGTCACACTCGATTCAGCTGTTTGGCTCGGGTGTGGGAGCTTCAGTCAAGGTAAGGGGCTTCAGTCTTAGTATCTTAGGTCTGGAAGAATCGGTGCATTTGTTCGAAAATACAATTACATTGAGGATGATATGGTAAGGTTCAAATTGTGTTGCAATCAAACATATTAGGGAATTCATTCAATAGATGTGATTCGATTATTCTCCGTTAATCTGTAGTGATAGTAACAGGTGATCCGAATTTCGGTATCTACACGTGTACTAATGTATTAGCAGTTGTTTTGCAATCGTATCTTCAAGTCATCTTGTAAATATATCAATGATAGTCAAAAATTGCTTTTCATCAGAAAGAGGAATAGATCTAATAAAATCAATTTGTATATGGGCGAAGTGAGCATTCGGTGTCTCAAATGTCAATGGGAAATTGTGAAATGAAATCCAAGTGACTTAATGGGTGGGCTGCATTTATAGGTATTTCGTTTAAATGAATAGGTAAAAGCTTTAGGTCAGTAAATTTATGATGGAAAATTTAACACATGTGTCTAAATTATTATTTTTTTTTACATACGAATTTATGGTATGTTATTTCGAGGATCTTAGTGGACCAATTTCTTTGAGATTTACATAATTTAGCTGTCATGAATATATATGATTTCTCGATTACTATTTGAGGTTGGCCTTAATGAGATACGGATTGCTGCATATATAAGGTAAAATTCATTCTTAAACCAAAATTAATAGTTATTGACTTACGAACATACAATGTTAGAAGTGCCGTTAGCAGCACGAAATGTTTTCAAAATGTATAATGTGCGCTGTTGCTTAGAGGCTACAATTATTGAAGCATCTCTTCCTAAAAAAACAGGAAAACTCATACTTGTATTTTTATCCGTTACGAACAGGTAACTAGAAGTATTATTCCCGGAGAGAAAGAGTCCGTCAACAGTATTCTCACGGAGTAGCGTGTCCCTGGTGTGAGCATGGAGATGCCCATTTGCGAGCTTCTTTGAAATGGACATGATACAGACTTATTTTTGTGAAGATGGCTGCTGACGTAGGAAATTCTTTCCTGAAGCTGATTTCTTTCCCTAGATCGGGATTAAAATTCGGCAACTTCTTTCCATAACTAATTTATAGAGAGAATCGAAGATAGATTTCTTCTCAATTACAAGTGATGATTGTGCTATAACTTTATCTAAGACATCAAAGACACTAGGATGAATTTTTAGAACTCTATTTCGTAGATTTCTTCCATTTTATTGTAAGTAACGCTTTGCCTCTGTTATGTCGAGCTTTTGCCAGTAGATATATTGCACCAAAAACAAAAAACTTATTACTTATTACATACACACCTGATGTCACAAAAACCTTTTATTCAATAAAATTCACATATGCAAAAAAATTTAATAAAAGTTGACAATTATTTACTAAATAAAGAAAACTATGAGATAATTAATTTATAATTAAAACAAACATAAAATATTGTTTTGTTATATACGCATTATAAAGTGACAATTTACGAACCTTTTGTTTGTTATATTTAGAGAAAAATGTTTTTGTAGACATTTCTTTTTAAATTCTATTTCCAGTTTTTATGTTTATAATATGTTTGTTAAAATACAGAAACCAGAATGCAAAGTGATAGTTGCAATATTTTTTTTCTTTTTTGTAATCGTTTTTGGTTAGCACACTGGAAAACAAAAATATTAATGACCCAGTGAACTTGATTTCAAATTATATTGAGACTTAAGAAGTAAACTAGTCTCCCGAGTTAAATATATAGTGTTTATAGAAGTAAATAATATTCACATTGTATACCGCCAAAACACATATGTGTTTGAACTCCCTTAGACTTGGAGATTTCGGTGATTTCAAGGCTGGCAATGGCGTTTTTCTTGTGGTTTTTTCAAAAAAATGAATAAAGCTTTATAGAAAACAGTGATCATTTTTTTCATCAAGTATCCTAATTTGACTGAGGAAGCCTAGTCAACTACTGAGGTTGTAGATTATCTTTCAGGGAAATCGTTAGTCATGTTGGATGAAACCAAACAACTGTAATGTGGATAGGTCATCGTTGGATGTAGGAGGGCATGATGGACCGACGAGTTTGATTTCATCCACCTCAGTGCACCGTTTCACGTCATGACAGGCAAATTGTGGCCATGGCAGTTACGGATCCCTCAGCCACATCGCGAACCATTGCACAAAATATTCAGTCTGTAACGCATCATCTAATGTCTGTGCGTACCACTCGAATTCGCTTACAACTGAGTATTCTGCCAGAAAGACGTCCATTGCTTTGTCTACCTTTAACGGAGAATCACAAATGTCTTCGCCGACAATGGTGCGATGAAAGAAGAATGTGGACGGCAGAATGAAATGATATCTAACGAATCACGCTTCTGTCTGCAACTTCACGATGGTCGTGTGCGAGTCTGGAGACTCCACGGAGAGAGGATGCTGAACAGCTGCATTACACACATCTACAATAGTTCTGAACTGGGTATTATGGAATGGGATGGCATTGGATATCACTCTCACAATCCTCTAGTACTCATTGCCACTACGTTAAGAAACCAACGCTACACACTCGAAGTTCTGGAGCCAGTTGTCCTTACTAACCTTAAGTTCTTGCTCACAGTGATAGTTCAACATGAGAAAACGCAACCACACGTGTCACGCATTGTTCAAAAGTTTTTTAATAGCTATATTGAATCGTTTTCCTGTGCTGCTCACTCTCCGGTTCTTTTGCTGATAGAAAACATGTGGTAGATGGCTGCTCAACGATTAACCCATAGTATTATTCGATCATCACGAGAAGGCGGGTGAGATCTGTCTCCGGTGGAAGGGATCACTCTTTCAGAGGTTTGGACAGTAAAATGATTTCGCAGTTTAGGGTTAAAACAAATTCTTCGCCCGTTCTTCTCTTTGGCTAAGAACACGATTTCTCCACCCCCCCTCTTCATTCTTTGCTTTCTACTTAGCCTAGAAGGTTGTATTCTCCGTGCTCTCTTGCTTTTAAGTATTTTTATTTGTATTAAAACTTTTCTTTTCAGAACAACACATAATGTCTCTAAAAGTGAAAATATTCCGTTCTAAAGAACGTGACATCGTTAATAACGTGAGTATATTTTTTGAAAATGAAGCAAAGTCTATTTCGCTTTCGATACCAATTCAGAAAGCACAGGAACGTATTGCGGCTGCTACTGGCATTTCGCTTAGAACTGTCCAAAGAATTAAGAAGGTTGATTCAGCCAAACAGATAGCATTCTGCGAAATGAGGAGTTTGGTTCTGAAATTAGTGGATTCAAATCTGCATGAACCAAACGGAGTGACTGTGTAAGGTTTTCCTTGCACGTTAACGAGAATTCGGGTCACTTTCCATTAGAAAGACCTCCCTAAAGGCATTTCCTCTTCTTCGGCAACTCCAAAAACTATATTTTCCCTTATATTAGCATATATTATTTATGCGAAATCTGTATGAATTTTATTTTTAAAAATTTTGAGAATTCTTTGATGTTATCCGTTTTTTTTTACTTGATATTATACACAAAAATGTTTTGATAAAATAGGTTATATAATCAAAATTCTTAAAAACTATTTAACTGATAGATTTTACTGAGAGATATATAAATATTTTATATTCCCTCAAATTATTTTAAATGATTCCATTGGTGCACATTATATATCCTACCATAAACATATATGAATTAAAATAAATTCTTCAACCTTTAAAAATATTAATATGTCGTAATATGATGAAATATGTATCTTGAATAAAAAAAAGGCTGTAAAAAGTTAATTTATTACTAACGGAGTTTCATTTTTGCCTAAAATGGACGTTCCTTACATGAAAACTGTCTTCATCTAAATTAACAACAAGCATATTTTAGAAAATCTCACCCTTCCCTATTTTCTCAAAAATTATTACGATAACAAGACGAAAATAAAAAAAATTTTGGGTACATAAATTATTTATCATTCGGTGTCTACAAACAGTTTTTGTTCCTGTTCTTGTGAACGAAAAAAATTCTAAAATCTAATAATGAAATTTTCATGACAAAATAAAAATATTTTCACTCTAAATGTTTTGTCAAACATAACTTAATATATGTATTTATATATTTCTATTCTGGTATTTGAATTCTTCGAAAAAAATAACACAAACATATTTTATTTTCATTCTGCATCAAAAGGTGCTAATTAGCCAAATAAGGTAACTTAGATTGAGGCGCTTTCTCCTCGTTTCCTCCTCCGTTCTCTAAAATGTTAAAATAGACTTTTCTGATAACATGTGACTCTTACGTCACACCCGCCATCTCCTGGCGGTCGCAGTATATATCCCCAGCTGCTACATCAGATCAGCTTTAGCAACGTGTGGAAGCTGCTATGTCTGCTGAACCCCGAGAAAACATTCAACGTCTCTTTGAATCAATGCCGAGGCGTGTGTCAGCAGTGCTCTTTAACAATGGCAACTATTGTAACTACTCATTTTGCCACGAACCACAGTTCACATAAGTCTATAAATTTAATCATTTTATACTTGCTCAATAAGTAATCAACAAAATAAATTTTTTTCGTCTCTTGTCTTTCTTGGTGTTTGTAATTTTGGTGGCCAGCAGTGTATATGTACTAAAAAGTTTGGTGTATGAAGTTTCCAAAACTCAGCCAAGTCCAGAATTAATTTAGTTTGTGTGGAAATCATTTTTTATTAGATGGAAGAATTAATAAGTTTATATTTATTAAATTTTTAACTTAATTTTCGTACGGAAATCGAGATACAAAACATATAGCGATACTGAGATTTACAATTAAAAAAGAATCAAAGTTTAATAATGAAAAATTAATGAGAAGAAACATGTTATCCTATTAAGCAAAATGTTTTATTTAAAAATATTGTACTGACATTTTTAATTAATCTAGAGATGTGACAAACATATGAATAATTGAAGAAATGTGAAATTAGTTATGTTTACAGTAAATTATACTTTCAATATTTTCGGCAAAGGTTAGAAAATGCTTTAAGAATTTACACTTAATGCGATCAATATTATTTTCTAATAAATTTTAAACATTTTCATTGTAAAAATGAATAACATTATACGCTTGTATGAATAGAGCTTAATTTTCCATAGATAAAAGCAATAAGACTGTACTAGTTTCAATAACGCACAAGTATTAACAATGTCCTTAAAAGAAATTTTTGAAAATTACTTAAAGATAAAATAGTTCGTTAAAAATATACTTGTTTCATTTAAATAACTCTTAAAATGTATAACATTTTATGTATAGTTTAAAACATTTTGCCATTAAGTAGTTCAATACAATCGTTCAACCTGATTGAGACAATTAGGAATTGCTTTATCAATCAATGCCATCATGTCTATTCCCCTCATAGGGCAGCCTATTTGCCTACCATTTAATTCATTTAAAAACATTCGACATTTAAGATGCGAGGGTGGCTCTCTTCTTCTGGTTTTGTGATCAATGACTTCTTGGAGAGATCTTCCAATAACATTTCGTGCATTATTCATTAAATCAATTTTCGTTGGATCTTCCCCAGCAATATCTTCAATATCTGAAGCATCAATTTGTTGTTGATTTTCATGATCTGGCCTATTGGCTTGTTGTGGTCGTTGTGCTTGTACTTCAATGTTTGCCGGCATTACTCCAGCTTCTGCTAGTTCTGCATCCCGTTCCACTGCCCTAATTATATAATCTTCAACATTACTTAGTCGCCACTTTTCAGGTTGAGAATTTGCTAGACAAACGATTGTGACCAAATAAAGAAGTTCAAGTTCTCTTTTATAATTGATTGGACAAGAAAATACCTCTATATAATTCATTATTTCGTCAAAAGAAATTTCTGACTCAGATCTTATATATCTGATGTGAGCAATGTACGAGGAAACAAAATATTTCTCTTTAAGCCATAAATTCCCATAAACGTATTCACGCATGCCATTTTGACGTATAAAAATGCGTCTCCTACTTAAATGTGGCCTGTTTAAATGTGTCCTGACTACAATTCTGTTTCTGAGAGATGAGCATTTCAAGCAACTTCGACAATGATAATCCAAAAAGGTCCATATCAAAGTACCTGAAAAAAATTTTAAAATAAATTTTTAAACTGTTTGTTCATAAAATAACTGTTTGTTCCTAAATTGTTTCAAAATATTCAATGTTAAGTTTGTTTAAGCTGAAAAGTATAGAACTTAATGCTCTTTTTTTTGCCTTTTATCATTTTATCACGTTTTTTATTAAATAATATTTATTCGAAATATAAATTTGTTATTTTAAAGACTATTTCAAGTATTTTTAATATAAATCAACATACAAATAATTTTATTCTCTACCACGTACATTTTCCAGAAAAATTTAACTAATTTAATGATATTCATCATACAAAGTTTATATAAATAAGGCCAAAATAAATTTGTCTAATTGATGAAGTAATAAAATGTTTTTAAGAACAGAGATTTTTTTTATACTAAATGTATATGTTATGGTTTGATTTTATTGGCGCAAAATCTTTGGATAGGATAAGCTATGAGGAAATCCAAATAATATTTAATAAATTTAAATGTTTGAGTAAATCATCGGGTAAGATCGAATAAAAATGTTAAGATGAATGACAAAGAAATGTGTAACAATATTCAAACAACAAATTTGGGAATTCTAAAAAAAAGAAAGTTTAATATTAAAAAATCGAATGTCTTTCAAACACATGAAGAAATTTCCATGAGTAATTTCCCTCATTAAAAATTCTAAATTAATATCACTTGAATTAAACCATTTTATACGATACCGATTAGTCCGAGTCGATCAAAATGTCTCACAGTTTCTCACCACAACGGTTAAATTCAATTCTGGTGAAAGGGGATTCCGCAAAGAGCAAATATTTATGTTTCAGCCCTGTATGTCCAATCACAAATCTCGCTAATAAATTAACACAAAGCTTGTTACGTTTTGCCTTTTATTGTGAAAAAGTTTGTTTTCACTTATTACTCATTTCCAGATTCCCTTTTTTCTTGCAAGTGACAGTAATACAAATTACTGACAGTAAATTTTATGTCAGCTTAAATAATTGCCAGATATATAGATTGATAGATTTGTGGGGTTTAATGGCACATGGTCCGATCACGGCCAAGCTGCGCCAGACTTTGGATTCAGTATAATTTTATTTGTTTATTAAAATCACTGGTAAAATGTAAGAGTTGTTAAAATTATATCTAAATTTTCATAAGATAAAATTATATTTTGTTTAAAAAACCCACTACACGTAAAAAGGAAAATATATTAGGATTTGGGCTTTTAGCAATTAAATTTTCCAAATTTAAAGGTACAGATCTAAAAAACAATGAACGATAGTCTTTAAAATCAGGACATTTGATTAAAATATGATAAATGGTATATGCAACATTACATTTTGTACAACGAGGTGGATGTTCGTTGAAAAGTAAGCGTTTGTGAGTAAATCTTGTGTGACCGATCCCGAGACGAGTCAATTTGACATCTAAATTGCGTACTTTTAAAACAGGAAATGATTTAATGGATGATGTAATGAGGTGCAACTTATTGTTTACTTGTGAATTCCAAGTCTCTTGCCACAATGCGAAGATATGTTTTTTGACAGCCTTTTTAATATCTGTAAGGGGAACTTTGGGATCACGAATAATAGAAGCCGATTTTGCTGCTGTGTTCGCCATTTCATCATACCCAACAATTCCCACGTGACTGGGAATCCCGCAAAATATGACATCAAACTCTCTGTTGTAAAATGTATGCAGTTGGTGTAATATAGTAGTTACAATAGGGTGACAATCACCATTAAAATTACTCAACTGTTTTAGAACACTCATACTATCGGTATATATGCAAAATTTACGATCTGAGCTAGGTGTTAAAAATTGGAGGGCATATACGATAGCAGTAGCTTCGGCCGTATAAATACAACAAGAAGTATGGAGGCCATTGCTATAAGTGATATTATTTAAGATTCCACCACAACCAACATTATTATCTGTCTTAGAGCCATCCATGAAACACTGTATGTATTTTGAGTATTCAAGGCAGTGGTGAGCAAATAGTTATTGGTAAATGATTGGAGAAGTGTTGTATTTAATATAATTAGGAAAATGATTCAAAATAACAATGTTAATAATGTTCCATGGAGCTAAACCGAACAAATCAGTAGGTACTGGCTGTATATCTGAGAGGTTTGATTTTGAGATAGGAGATTTTATCCTCTCTATAAAGGCAAAAATATTGTAGGGGAGAGCGACGTACAGTCTCTTCAGACTAAATGCAAGTTCAGTTGATTTCAGCGGATGATTGGGAATTGACATTATTTTAAAGAAATAGTTAAATGATAACTGCTTACATAGCACTTGTAGTGGTGGTTGTCGACAAATCCTAACTCAAACACTGTGCGGAGAATACCATATCTCCACGTTCGATCATATGCTTTTTCTATATCGAAAAATATAGAAACCAAGTGATTTCGTCTTACAAAGGCATTACGAATATCCTATTCGAGATACATAATATTATCTAGAGTAGTTCTGCCTTTAAAGAAACCACTTTGAAGTGAAGGGATACACTATTTTTCTTTATCAAGTAAATAAAACGCCTATTGACCATACGTTCCAATGTTTTATTGAGGCAACTCGTAAGTGCAACGGGTCGATAACTTAAAGGGTTCGAAGGATCTTTTCCAGGTTTCAGTATGGGAATGGTAATAGCTTCTCGCCATAGATTGATGTATTTATGCTCTGTCCAAATTCTATTAAATAAGGTAAGTAAGTTATTAATGGAATCAGTACTTAAGTGATGTATCATTATGTAGCTAATTCCATCTGAAACCAGGACTAGATGGTTTAGATTGAGATTGAGCTCTTCTTAATTCTAATATCTGGAATTCACAGTTGTATAAGAGGAAATTTCTGTCTTCAAATTTTATAGGAAATTGTTCAGAATGTTTCTTAACTTAGAGAAAGTTTGTATTATAGGATTCAGGTCTGAAAACCTTAGAAAACGTTTCAGCAAGTTTATTTGCGATATCACTGGGAGAAGAGTATGTACCAGTACTGGTTATCTGGACAGGTATAGAAGAATCCTGATAGATCCCATTCACTGCCTTTATTTTCCTCCATATATGTTTATTTGATGTAGATATTGAAGTTACATAACGTATCCATGATTCCTTCTGGCTTTTGTGTCTTGTTTTACGAGAAAATGCTTTGGAATTTTTGAAAAGCAAGAAGATTATCCGTGGTTGGATATCTTCTAAATATGCCCCATAGCTTCTTCTGTTCCTTGTATGCTAAGCGACAGGCATTATTCCTCCAGGATTTACAAAGTTTTTTGGGTTTTAAAGAAGATTTTGAAATAGCTGTATCGGCAGCACAAATAAATGATTTTGTGATCTTCCTAACAGCTTCATCAATATCTTCAGTCTTGACCACGGTTTCAGTAATAAGAGCTAATTTTGTAAATAAATACCAATTTGCTCGATGGTAGCTATATGAAAGTGGTCTTTGCACCATTCTATTACATCCACTCTGGTGTATGGAAAGA
>JAPDSC010024418.1:0-10682 GCA_026290005.1 Latrodectus geometricus
TGGAAGCATGTAAAATCATTCAAAACAAATCATGTAAAATCATTCAAAATAAATCATGCAAAATCATTCAAAACAAATATTTAAGACGAAGATTTCAATGTAATGTATCATTCATTTCATTCAATTTTTTCAATATATTAACTTCAAATATCATCGATCTTTCCTAATTCCTTAATATCAATTTATAGTTAAAATAATTTTTAAGAAAAATGTCCTCAATGTATATTTGAGATGTAACAGATGAAATAGACCAAAGGAATACAAACAAAAAAATGTTAAGTGCTTAATGTCACACACATTTTACAGTTTAACTCATCTAAAGAAAGAATATTATCTGAAAAGTATTTTTTTTTAATTTTTATTTTAACTCTATTTATTTGTATCTAATTTTATTTTTATAACACAAACTAAATGCATTTTTCTTTCATATGTAAAAACGCTACTTCGATGATTTCTGAATAATTTTTTTTAAGTTCAATATCATCCTCTTTTTAATCCCCTGATTTTGTATCAGATCAAGTCCACGACTGCCTCCACCCTCGACTTCTCAAGGACTGCACAAAGTTTGCGCAGAAAGTCACTCTGTGAAAAGTCAATACATTTCAGTAAATCTTTGGCACTGGCGTCTTAAATGTTGCTTTTTGTGCAAGTGGAAAAGACTTTGTTTCCGCAGGAAAACCTTAAAGTCCTAAGATGACCAGATCGGAGCCTAAGCAAAGCTGTCTGGTCATGCCTTTCACCACCAAAGTTCAAAGCACCTCCAAGGCCAGAGTCACAGTACCAATGATGAGAAGGCGGTATTTTCCCAGATGAATTAACTGGAGCCCTACTCCTGGAGAAAATTTCCAGGAAAATCAAAGGCTCAGTAGGACACAGAGGTAGAGATGATCCATTTTTTGCCAGCCCATCGGCGATGTCGTTATATTTGAGGTTAACATGAGATGGTATCCATTGGAAATGTATAATGGAGAACTCTGATAATGCTTTAATAAATGCGAATTCATAAAAAACGTAAGGTAAATGTGACGGCTTCTTTTGGTATTACTACCCTGAGCACCAGAGAAAGATATAAATTTGACTCCGCTATAGTCACCTGGCTATATAGCATTAGCTAGATATAATATAATGGCCTTCAAGCTTTGGGTGGCTCTGTCAGGAGAAAACTCAGGACGTACATCACCCATTCCACCCAGAGACGCCTGGTGGCCGTATAATAATCTATATTACTAAATGTTAGCAAATAAAATCTTACGAAAAAAATTAACACGGCTACAAAATATACTCAAAATATATCTAAAAAATATTTTGAACAGTATATCAACGTTTTTTTATCTTTTTTTCCTAATTCAACAATTTTTTGTATAACCGAAGATGTACAGTTTGCAAACATTTCACGTTTTTTATTTTTAATTTAAATGAATTAATATATTTTATTATAACAAATATTTGAAATATGAAAAATTTTCTGAAAATATAGGGTTCCCTTTTGGAACAATGAGAAAGATAGTCATATATAAATATACTTGCTCATATATTTAATTTTAAAATTTTCGTTTTATTCAACTACTTTCGGAAATATAATATATCGGTTGTAGAATGTTAAAATAACTAAATAATTTTTTATAATAACTAATAACATTCAAACTTTTAGCTCTACCATCAGTTTATCAAATGATATAAGAAATTTTATACAATTATTTCTCAAAAGTTGTTTTGGAATTGAAATTATGAAGGAAATATTTTCATATCTTCAGCATTTTTGTTTCTATTATATCACAGACTTTTCAAGCATTTATTTTCTTTTAAACAAACCATTGTAATGTCTTCATGGTAATGTCTTCAATCTTGGATCGTAAGTAGGGATGGGAAGAAATACCTGAAATCAGTACTTTAATGTAACAACCTGTAATCAGTACTTTTTTCCCAAATACTCGTTACTTCCTGTAATAAAGTTAGTGCGAGTCGCGATATGTTTTAAGTACAATTGAGTACGTAACAAGCGAGTACGATTATAAAGTAACAAGTACATACTTACTCACTAATTACTTTGGAACAAGCTTAACCGTAAGTGTTTATCAGGGAGGAACAATGTCTGACTCCTTCTTTGAACATTGATGTCTCATTCGAGATCTCTTTGTAATACGTTTGGACCAACTGATTTCTCTCAGGGAATTGAAACTGCATTAAATTGTCCCGAAAGCGAGTTAGAAGGAGAGTTCTGATTTACAAAGAAATCAAGCTTTAGATTAATGTGTTTTCTGCATATATGTTGTATATAAACATTGAAATAAACATATACAAGTTGCCAATGAATTAGGAACACAAGATCCATATTTTGTTGCACAACCTTTATAACACATAACAGCTATATTCGTTTGGGTATCCTATCTGCATGATTCTGGAATTCTCGAAATGAAAACATCCATTTACAGTGCTGTTGGTAAGTAAGACTCTGAGCTTCTGAGGATGAGAAATTGATAATATAATCGGATGTCTGGCGTTACACTTTATTTTGCGCTGAAAGACGACATCGAATGGAGCAAAAACCACACCAGGACATGAACTTATCTTGCGTTACTCGCACTGTGCTAAGATCTGGTAGAAATATTATGATATAAGATATGTTTTGTTGACATAGGAATAATAGCCCTGGTGTTCCTCGTGATTAAACAATAATCATAAGATACCGAGATATGTTGAAAGATTGAGTGCAACTTGCAATGTGACAAACTCGATAATTTTCCTCTTCTACATAATTTACAATATCTAAAAAGCTGCATATAGCCTATGCCTCTACATAGTGGCAATGTTGGATATAAATTCACTTCAGAATCATATAGACTCGATACTTAAATAAATAAGTTGTTATCCGAGCAAAAGTTGGTCCAATAAAACATCGATATTAGGTTTCAAATTGGGCAGTATGGGTATGGTTTAATTTTTTATAGAAAATATGTTTCGAAAATACAATAATCTAGACTTCGAATCTTTACAAAGCAGAACTCGTTAATCTCATGCTGTACTCATGATAATTCGCTGAAACTTGCTAATCTTTGAGAGAACAAATCAGTTCCTCTGCAAGAATTCCAAAGATATCTACCGTATTAATCCTTCCCCATGATATTCAAGATCTTCACGTACAGGTCAATAGGAACCAGAACTAGGGGAAGATCTAGATTAAGATGAATAGATAGAGCTGAAAAAGACTTTGAAATCTTAGGATTTACTATAAACAGTAACCTGGCTAGAATAGAAAGGAAAAGACTTCTGAGGAAGGCCCTGGTCCACAATGGTCTGTCGTATCAATAAAAAAAAAACGAATCTTAAAACCAGTATTTAAGTCTGTTATTTTTATTCAGCGTTTTCGATCGCATCAGAAAATCGTAACATCTAGATTAAATTTATTTTCGGATTTTCTCTATTATTTTCAAGTATATATACTCATATTCTTTATCATGTGAGCTATAAGTATTTTCTACTAAGAGTTTTCTGATCTAGTCTTTGACTTATTTTTTCGCAACGGCTATCATCAGGCAGAATATCGGTAATTAAAATTATTAATTCAGTACAGATATTGACTTTCATTTATCTAATAGTGCAGGTGATATAGAATTAACAAAACATGACAGAGTGTTGAAGTCGATTGTATTCTACAATATTACTGATTCACAGCCCAGAACTAAACCTAGTGTTGGATGTATTACCATTAAACTTCATATGTATGCAAAAACTTTATATTTCTTAAATATTTCTTCACAAGCAAATAAATTTAAATTTACATGCTATTTTGTTTGCTTTATAAAATATCCAACAATTTAAAATTTCTATTTCTTCAAAATTTTAACTATAATTTTTAAATAATTTTGTGATGCAACAAATTATACTAGGTTGGGGAAAAAGAAATCCATTATTTTTACGTGAACTTTATGTAACTTCTTTTGGATTCGCTTTGTAAAAAGGTTTAAAACAGCTTTCATGTAGATTTTTAGGTCTTTTTAGATTTTTAGATTTTTACGACTGCTGACATGCGGTTAACTTCGATCATTTTTGATATTTTATAGACATTTTCGACGATGCTGTATCCACATGCGAGGTGCATCTCTAACATCAAAAATACCCGAACGGAATCGACGAAACAAAAATTGTACGTAACTGGTTGTTACAGTCTTATATAGGACGATAAACACCTTTCACAATTTTAACCACCTGGCTATCTTTTTCGCCGTTACAAGAGAAAAAGGAAAATGTATCGAATTTTCTGTTTGTTGTCTTCCATTTTTAAAACCTTGTACTCGTAACTGAATTAATCAAACAAAAAACCGCAAGAGGATATTTAAATGTCAAATGTCACCTTGGTGAAAATGCGCTTTAGGTCCCCTACTCTGCTAACTTGGCGAAAGTGTGCTGTGGGTCCCGTACTTGGCGGGTTTTTAAAAACGCTGTTGCCATGGCGATAATGGAATACGATTTTTAACGATTTTAAACTAATTAGCAACCAATGAAAATGACCGTTTTTTCATACTGAAACTAATTAACGACCAATGAAAATGCTAAAAGAAAAAACCAATTAATGAGCATGCGCGAAAAAATGCAAATTATTTCCTCCGGAGGTTGCCATAAAATGCTGATTAGGTATAAAAACGTCTGGTTTACCACGCTTGGTGCATTTATCGCCAAGTTGGCAGAGCAGGGGACCTAAAGAGCAGATTAACGGTCACCTTTCCAACGAGCATAAATCAGCAATTGTTTGATATATACCTGACGAGATATCGATCACTACAGACGTCTGCCGAAAAAATAATGGATTACTTTTTCCCCAACCTAATACTTAATGAATTAAAATGGTTTGAATGATATAACAGTCTAATAAAAGGGGATTTTCTGTCTCCGATTTAAATTATAGCACTATTTAAAAAAGAAAAAAAAATAGATGCTCACAAAGAATTTAATAGGAAAAAAATTAATGTGTTTCTTTACAAATGGCAAATGATTCGCAGCATTAAAAATTTTAATTACTAAATTTTAATTTGTCAAGTAATCAAATAAAAAAATTTATATTTCGAGTAAAATGAATTGGTTGGCAAATTTATTTACAACTATCAATGCATACAGAAGTTTTCTTATGTCATTATCAAATGTCTTTTAGAGGTCTGAATCTTCGTGCTGTCGTAATTAATTAGACTAATTTCATTGGATTTTTAATAAAACGCGTATACTATATGTATTGAAAACATTTTTTAATAATTTTTTTCAAGACAATAGTTTTTACTAATCAATTATTACTTTTATCAAAATTTCATGTGTAACACTTCTGCATTACCTTTACTTTCTAAAACTATCTTCTGTATGATGTTAATAACATTTGCAAAATACCAAGTAAAACTTAATGAAAAACATTATTTGAATTTATTTTTTTAATTCCTTACACATTTAAAATTATATCATTCAAGTATTTTTAACATTTATTTTTATATTTTGAGCTATCTTTATTGATTTACCTGAATATCTTAAAATAAATCTGAAGTATCGTCAATCCTCTAGAGCGAGGAAGAGATTGCGTTTCCAAAAGAATGCGTTTAAAAATAATGCACAAAATTTAAAATGCATAAAATCCGATTAGATAAACAAAATGTTTGCATTGCCAAGAAATATGACCTTATTGAAATGCAGGACAAATATCAGCAACATGAACTTATAAGTTCTAGACAACACGTTATTGTCTCAGCTTGAGTGCTCACGCAAGTCACTGGCGTAGATGCAAATTCCATGGATAAAATTTTTACGTATTTACGCAAATCATGTCCTAGATTTCAAATATCTTATTTTTGGAAGAAATACTTGTATAATGAGAAATAGTCAGTAAATTTAAATTGAGAAATTCAAAATCTTTTAAGAAATATAAAATTCAGAAATCTGTTACAGAATTGAATCTTAATAATTTATTTTTTAATTATATTAATTCATTTCCTTATCTTCCACTTTGGCTTTTTTTTTTCCTAACGGCCGGCACTTCGTCACAACAAGGCCGAAAGCTACTACTCGTTTAGCGTTACCCAGTGGGTACATGTGAACCCAAGTCACGGAGGTGAGTAGCATTACCCTCTTCACACCATCACAAAACCATTTTATAGGGTGGGCCACATTCATTCTGAGAAGAAAGGACAAGGAAACGTAGAGAGAGAAAAGAAACGCCTATGACCCATAACTGATTCGAACAAGGGACCAACAAATTAGAAGTCAGAAAACAGTTACCACTTAGCCATGTCCGACTCTTCTACTTTAGTTCATCTATGATTCAAATGATATGTATTCATTGAACCATAAATAACATGGAATGCAGTAATAATAAAACAAGTGATTTTTCGTTACGAAGTGAAAATTGTTCTAAGGGTACTTCTTACTTTTTGATCTTTGATATTTTCTATGTCAGTATAGTTTTGAAGATTTTTTGCTTGTATTTTAATAATCTTACTACATCAATAAAATTCAAAAAATTGTAATTATTCACTACATTCAAATATTTTTTTCCTTTAGACCAAAAATATCTGCACTCAATTAGAAACATACTTGCAGAAATTCAAGCATTTACAATTCTGGACTTAGTCGAAAGACATTGTCCAATTCATAAATGAAAACAAATTTTTTTTTTTCCTTAAGAATTTAATCTCTCTAACACACATCGAGAACACCATACTGGTATAACTAATGAAAAAGTAGCAGATAAATTGTTCCAAGCTTGATAATATAATTAAGATTTATTAAGATGAATGTCCCTTCGTAATTACGATGAAAAATAAGGGAACGAAAATTATTTTCCTTCCTGAGTGTAAGAACAATTATTCAGTCTTTAAATTAAAGTAATGGGAATAAACTATGCTAATAAACTTACAATCCACACAAAAAAAAAAACAGCAGAAGTATATAGATGACGAATATGATTTTGTGAAATTTCTTAGTGTGTTTGGCACATTCACATTTGTAATATTCATTTAAAATTTTTCAACAACACATAATACTTCAAATTTCGCAACTTTTTTTAAAAAAATTTAAAAGCAAATGGTTGTACTCATGGTATTAGGTTTCTTAAGCTTTAAACCCGCACAGATAAAAATTATATATGTATATGGTAATGGAAAAAGTTGACAATGTCATTCACAAAAAAACATTATTTCTCTATAGTCACAGAGTACCGTCTAAACGAAAATGGCGACATTCCTTCACTTCTTACCTTCAACTCCCCAGAACATTTAATTATTTGGACAGGTACAACAATAAAATTTGTATTGGAAGTGGTCGCTGTGATTGTTGTGTTCCAAGAAAACTGTACATATAGTATCCATAAAAGTTGATAGATTTATAATGCAACAAACCGATTATGCAAGTACTGTTTAAGATCATGCATCGAGGTATGTCATGTGTGAAAAGAAGATAATAAAAAAAACGCAAAAACGAGAGCAACTACTAGCATTTTAGTTTCATTTCTTGCTAACTATCAAGACAGACTCTTCTGTGTGATCCGTTTAAAAGTTCTATCCGAAAATGGATCCTAATATATTTTGCTGGCGCTCTCAAATAATGCATCTTAACATGATCGAAAATCTACGTGAATATAGATCTAACAGAAAAATTAAAGCTATGGACTACCGAAAAAAGTTTTAATTAAGAAAGCATTCTTGATGTCATTCAGTTAGGCATACAGAGTAACGAAAAGACCCAACAATTGCAGGAGATTTCTTTTAATTGACAACTATGGATGTGATTGGATTGCATTAGGAGAGGAAAAAATTCGAGAAAACTTCTGGTGAATATTCCATTATCAAACAGTTTCAGTCAAACAATCCAGCATAGTTCAGGATATAAATGATTAAATTATTTTAAAAAAAAATTAAATAATTGAACGACAACTGCATGAATGTACAGACACTGATAATTATCCGCATCAGCTACATATGTTTTAATGATAGTTTTGTTGTTCATGATCTTTTACCTTATAAAATGTTTACAGGAAGTACAAGATCTGAAAGTATTCGATATCCTACTGTTATAAATTTATCTAATATCGATTCCGTAATTTAAATTGGGTTATTTGTGAGCAACAAAAAGACTAAGTTATTCTGGGCTGTTAGCATATGGGCTGACGCTATTGGTGAGCATCAGCACAGGGGCTGATAAAATTATGATCAATACAGAAGACAACTAACACTGATTCGTTACAAAATTTCTAAATATTTGTGGACTCATTGCCTCCTTCACAGAGAACTAATATCGAAATTGCTAAGGCTTCCACTTAACCTTGTTCTTGAATGTGTAATAAATATGGTAAATAGCATAAAAACTATGCAACCTAAAACCAGAATTTTCAAAATCCAATGCAAAAAGATTTGGGAATCAAGTATACGTAGCTTATATAATACAGTAACTAGCGTGAGATTTTAGGTGACAACGCACTATTTAGTATTTTTATACAAGAAATCTTCCCAAAATAAAATGATCACATGAAAGCCAACAATTTTGCTGCTTCACAACCATGTGTAAATTGATATACTTGAGCGACATATTCGAAAAACTAAATGTGTTGAATATTTCTCAAGGGTGATATCTTCATGTTTTTCAGCTTAAAGAAAAAATTTGAAAAGAAAAGATTCACGTATAGGGGAAAAAATAGGTATATTTACGTATTATATCCCGTCAATCTTTTTCGCCAAAAGAAATGTCGCCAAAAATGTTGCAATTTTTAAATTATTTCTTTTAAATAAGTGAAAGAGAAAACAGGGCAGTTAATTTATATCTTCATTGATACAAATAGCTAAAATTTTTAATTTACATTTTATTTCATAGTTTTACTTTTTAAGCATAAAATTAAAACAATGCACTAAAAAAGCTATATAGCGTCAGTAAAAATGAAATAAATGTAATAAATATATAAAATGTGATTGTGCTATCGCAACGATGCAATATTTGGCGAGATTTCATTTCCGTGGAAATATGTACCGAAGAGAGATGATGATGATGATGCAAGCAAAAAAATTGTTTTCTTGTATTAATTTTTTAAAAAAATTTGTGACATCATATATCTGTTCAAAGCTGATTTTTTTTTCATTGCTATTATAACTTCCAAAGGTAATTCGTAAATTAATTTCGAGAAAAAATGAGAAAAGCTCTATCATACTTTATTCCTCGATATTACTAAATATAGAACTTATTAAAAATACGCAAACTTTGCATCTTAATCCCAAAAAGAAAAAATCAATGATATTTTTCTAAATAATTAATTATTAATAAAATGATATACATCTTGGATTCTAAAAACATTTATATTCAAAATGAAAAATAAGTTTAAATATTGAATTATGCTTATAGAATTTATGTTATGTAGTCATTACTATGTAGTCATAAAATCCATCTATCATTTAAAATAACACTTTTAAATATAATCAATAAAATATTTAAAATTGTTACTTTTAAAATAATAAATGCATATAAAAATTTGAAAAATTTATTACGTAAATAAATAATTTCCAAGTATATAAGATTAAAATAATGTATTAATAACTTAACTGCTAATTTATCATTTTAATTAAAAAATCTTGTAAGAGAAATAAGAGAAAGCTCTTAATAGAAATTCCGAGAATTTCTTTGTTGAAGCCAGTTATATATATATATATATATATATATATATATATATATATATATCACTTGAAGCCAGTTATATATATATATATATAACTATAAATATATAACTGAAATTAACATTATGCATGCATAATGTTCAAGAAAAGTAATAAGCACTGTTACGCATATTGAACTGTAGAAAATCAGGGCCTTTTATTTATTTATTTTTTTTACTTTTGACTTAAAATAAATTGTAAAATCAAAGAAAACAAAATTCACTTTTATCATAATACAATTTTTTTTTATTTTTTACATAAAAAATTCAATTATAATGACTTTCAAGAATACATTCCTTTAAAAGGTATTGATATATATATTTATAATTAACTATAGTTATTTTCGGATGTTTTCTACGCCTTATAAACTGTAAGTAAATTAATATTAAAAAACTTTAGTAATAATTTCTTGAAACTAAATGCATCATCAATAATGCTGTTATATAGTTAATTTCAGATAGAAAACATTTCTACAAATTATTATTATTTTTGGAAGAATACCAGCATTTATGGTTTCGGGGGTAAAGTGTATATTAAGGTATTCCTTGGTTTCCCAAAACATTTGGCGAAACAATTTAATTTCTGATAATTCTAGTATTTTTCCACGTTTTAACTAACTTAGTTTAAATGTTTCCATTTTGTTATTAACATTTTGGAGGCTATCTTGGGGTTAAAAAATATC
The DNA here is from genome assembly GCA_026290005.1 of Latrodectus geometricus. Lineage (NCBI taxonomy): Eukaryota > Metazoa > Arthropoda > Arachnida > Araneae > Theridiidae > Latrodectus > Latrodectus geometricus. Next base: position 10,351 of record JAPDSC010024418.1, read on the forward strand.
CAAAAAATTTAAGGAGTACATAAAGTAAACTTTGGATTTTCTTTGGAGTTGCATTTCATTTTATATAAGATGGTATTTGCATTTCGCGAGAGGGACAATCATAGATGTTTTCAAGCATCCAATCAAATAAATGCCTACAGAAAAATTTGATTGTCTCCCACAGTTTAATAGTGATTGGGGTTGAAATCACGATCTCACGTTTCCGAGAGACAGAGATGCCACAAGACTGTAATGATCCTAGATTTGATATGCTTTTAATCATATAAAATAAATAGAAGAAAGAAACATATATATATATATATATATGTTTATATATATATATATATATATAT
>JAPDSC010024423.1:0-16260 GCA_026290005.1 Latrodectus geometricus
TGATGTGCTGAGGACCACAGCACACCTCCCGTTTACCTGAAGCAGAGTCCAAAGTAATGTGTTGGTCTCTGGGGGCCTCAATTACCAGGACCCTCCTTTCCAGGGACACGGGTCTCCACGCACGGCAAACACGTGGGTGATTTAGTCCCCAAGAGTAGCTAATAGCAACAGAGCGGCGACAGCTGCTCAAGGGGAGCCCTCAACCTCATGAGAGGCAACCACATTGAGGGAGAAAAGGAAGAAAAAGCAGAAGATGAGAGAGGAGAAGAAATGAAAGAAGAGGACAGATCACTGGGGTACCTCGGGATTGTGACACCCGTGTTTACTTAAAGAAAGTAAACCCCCTGAGGGTGATTATTTTTTAAAGACTCAATTAAAGTAATATTATTACCATGTAATTTATTTGCATGGCGTTTCAAATTATATTTATTTTTAAAAGATTTTAAGCACTCAGGGCACACAAAATTAGTTTCAACCTCAGTCAAATCTTTTGCACGCTGAATCACATCATTAGAACTTTCTCCTTGATACACAATAGAACTTGAATTTTTCAAAGATTCATTAAATGTAGTGTTATTACAATGAAATTTATTTACATGGCGTTTCAAATTCTATTTGTACTTAAAGGACTTCAAACAATCAGGGCCAACAAAATCATTCTCAGCCACATTTAAATCATTTGCACAGTCAATCATATCATTCACAAACATAACAGAACTAGAATTCTCACTCATACCAGAATTCTCACTCAAAATAGAATTAGAATTCACAAATGAATCATCACACATAATACAACTAGAATTCTCACTCATACCAGAATTCTCACACAAAATAGAATTAGAATTCACAAATGAATCATCACACATAACAGATCTAGAATTCTCACTCAAACCAGAATTCTCACACAAAACAGAATTAGAATTCTCACACAAAATGGAATTGGAATTCTCACACAAAATGGAATTAAAATTCTCTTTCTTGACATATTTTTCCTCATTTTTATTACAGTCAGAATCAAAAACTTCTATAGAAACAGAAGTATTTGGCCCTGAAAAGGGCCGTTTTTCTTGATTTTGAGCAGATGACATGATAACTATATATTCGTTCGTTAAGTGTCAGCCCGAAAGCTTTTACTTAGTTTGAAGTTATTGAGTCATAGGAAACGAGTTCCGAGTGAGAAAAACCCCTAAGAGGAGTCTGGAAAGATGTGGAGGGGAAAAGGCGGCAAGAGCCGAGAGAGACCGGGATTAGAACCGAACGGAGCGAGGAAGGTAGCGGAGGGCTATCGGGTCGGAGAACAGGCGGGCGAGGTTAACAGGGTTTTCCACTGTCGACCGAGGAGTGACTGGGAGGGGAGTGAGGGAGAGCACATAAAAATGCAACATAGAAAATACAGTTAGTGGAACAATACAAATGAATATAAACAAGCTTACTGAATTAAGCTACAAGAATAAACAAATGCAAGAATATACAAAATACTGGGTTAAATAATATTCTGGGATAAATAGAAGTATATACAATATTTACAAAGTGAACCACATGAAATTAGGGTCTTCTGATGCTAATTTTGCATTTGGATGACACGGTCCTATTAGAGATCGGCAGTCGATGCGTGCCACATAAAAGTGAAGACTGTACACTGATTAGTGGGTTGGTGGAAGTATTAACACCATCGAAAAATTTTTTGGTGGAGGATTGGATGAATTCTCGAATAGTGGGAATTTTTAAATCTTTATGAACAGTTAGATTGTTCGCAAACCAGGGTGCTTTAACAATTCGTCTAAGAAATTTGTTTTGGAGGATTTGAAGTGCTTCTATATGGTTGTTTGCCGCTTGGCCCCAAATTTGGCAGCCATAGGTTAGTTTTGGCCTAATGATTTGAGTATAGATTAAGAGTTTGTTTTTTAAATTAAGGGAGTTGCTATAGATTATGGGTCGGAGCATTTGCAGCGCGATATTAAATTTCTTGGCAGCATAATCTTTATGATCCTTAAAGTTAAGTTTTTTATCAATAATGACCCCGAGATATTTGGTTTTATCAACCCATTCTAAGTCCTCATCAAAAAGGTGGAGACTGGGAGGAAGATTACGTAAGTTGCCCTTCGCGAAAAGTAAGGCAGCAGTTTTATCAACATTAATGACAATTCGCCATTTGTAGAACCATTTTTCTAGTTCAATTAAATAATTTTGCACTAAAAGGCAGGCACGTCTGGGATCATGATGTTGGGCAAATATGGCCGTGTCATCAGCAAAAAGGCAAGTCATAGCGTTGAGTGAATTGGGCATATCAGAAACGTAAATGGCATACAAAAGTAGACCCAGAATGCTACCCTGCGGTACCCCGGCATTCACATCATGTGGTTCGGAGAAACAATCCATTACTCTGACAATAAACTTCCTATCACAAAGGTAATGCTTTATGATATGGATAAGATAGGGTGGAAAGTTATAGTCGATTAGTTTGACTATGAGGCCCCTATGCCTAAGCTTATCAAAGGCTCTTTTGATGTCAAGAAAAACTCCTGCCGTTTTGATTTTGGTATTGAAACCTTCTACAACAGCATTGACGACGCGCAGCAATTGGTGGATGGTAGAGTGATTCTTCCTGAAACCAAATTGTTCGTCAGGAATGATGTTATTTGCATTGCAGTGATGGATTAACCTGCAGTAAAGTAGTTTTTCAAAAATTTTTGACAGGGAGTTTAAAAGAGAAATTGGTCTATAATTTTGCGGGAACCTCCTATTCTTATCAGGTTTTGGAATGAAAATTGTCAGAGCCGCTTTCCACGCACCTGGGAAGTAGTTCAGCGTGAAACACCTGTTAAAGATTTTTGTGATATAGGTAATAGCCTTCAGGGGAATATTTTTCAGAATAAGATTATTAATTTTATCTAGACCTGCCAATTTTTTAATTTTAAGCTTAGCAATAATTTCAATAACTTCATTGGGTGAAGTGAGTGGTGGGTATGGTCTAGTTGGGGGGGGGGCACTGAAATAGTCGTTCACTTTACGATTTACGTAACTGATTTGTCTGTTGTCGTAGACATCCGTGTTAAGTTGTAAGGTGTCATGAAGGGTAGTAGCAGAGACAGCAGCTTTGTCAGAGTTAGAGTAAACCATTCTGCTTGGACTACTAAGTGGGGGTACAGAATAATCATTATTTTTAATTTTCTTGATTACATCGTAGAGCGAGTTATCTTCAGGGTGTACACTTTTAAGGTAATCAGTCCATTGATCATTGCGGTAGTAGAATAGCTCGTATTTAATTTGCTTTTGATGGCTATTTAACAGGCGTTTAACATTGGGATCACGAGTTTGTTGCCACTCTTTCCTAACTCGATTTTTTTCCTTAATTTTAGCTTTAATTGTTGCAGGGATTCTGTAATGTTTAGAAGTAGTGTTTTTTTACAGTACTTGACATATTGATTGCACTGGAAATTTTAGCTTCAAAATTAGATACCGCCTCCTCAATCTCAATCTGGCTAGTAATTTTCGGATTACCAGTAACGTTCTTAATTAAATAAAATCTGAAACGGTCCCAATTGATAGTGGTAACAGTTTGAAGACTAGTGGGAATTCCATTACTGGGTCCAATGTGAATAATCACAGGATTGTGGTCGCTGTTTAGTTCTGGCACTGATCTAATTTGAAATAAGGTGTTGTTTTTTGAAATCGCAAAGTCAAGTACTGAGTCACGGGCAAGGGTGAAGTGGTAGTACGTTGGCTCACTAGGAGCAAAGATGTCGTAGTTATTATCCTGTGCGAAATTATACAGGATACGTCCATTTGCGTTGGCGACCCTATTGGGACACCAGCTGGGATGGGAGCTGTTGAAATCACCAAATATAATAACAGCACTACCTCTGGTCATAAGGTTATTTAGGTCGTTGTTATCCAAATTAATGTTTGGGGACCTATATAAACTTGTCAAGAAAATTTTTGAATTTTCAGTTTTAATAGCAATGGAAGTGCTCTCAAAAGAGGAGAAACCGTCGTGGATAATATCAAAATTGAAACTATTTTTGACAAAAATAGCAGTTCAACCTCCCCTGTGGGTAGTGCGATCACTCCTGACACAAGTATAATTAGCAAGTCTAGCCCTGTGACCAGGGCTAAGAAAAGTTTCTTGAATACCGATCACATCCGGTTCCCAGTCATTCACAAAATCAGCAAGTTCATTTAATTTGTTTCTAAGTCCGTGTGCATTCCATGACAGAATTCTCAGTATGGATGCCTTAACCATTATTGGAATTGTTCATGGCATTTTGGTTGACAGAGGAGAGAATTTGCAAGAAATTTGCAAATACATTATTTAATTGTCTAGAAAATTCAGTAAAAACTTCATTGTAGTTGTTATACTGCTTATTGGTAGGAGGGGGAACAACAGCTTGAGGGGTTGTGTTTGACGTGGTAGGTTGGGGGGTCACAGTGGATTGGATTGGGGCTGGCTGGGAAGCCAAAGCTTTTCTTTTTTCCCAAAAGTTATCGACAGGAGGTGCAGCAGGCACGAAATTGACAGGGTTTTTTGGGCAGCCGATGTAATTGGCTGTATGGGGTCCGTTGCATAGAGCACATTGAGCCGGGGAGTCAGGTGTTTTAGTGCATTGGCCGGTGAAATGGTCTTTGCCGCACTTGAGGCAGCGGGGTTGTCGGTGGCAATACCGGGAGTTATGAAACAACTCAAAACCGATTTCATTTGTTCGAAGAGAGCACTCAAAATGATGAAACTGTGACGCCACCTGTCGCCAAAATTAGTAATGACTCCAGCCTGGAAGTCACCGGAGATACTGACAAAGAACCAACCAAACCAGGGCGAATTCCCCCGGATTTTATAGATGATCGGCAAAATGCCAATAAAATTGTGTCTGAAATTAATAAAATAGTCAACATACCACTCAAAGCGACAATTACTCGCCAACACGTAAAAGTCAGCCCAAAATGTGAGGAGGACTATCGTATTATCAATCAGTATATTTTATAAAACAAAATCGAAGCCCACACCTATGAGCTTCCGACCGAAAAGACAATGAAGAAAGTAATCAGGGGATTACTCTCTGATTACAGCATTCAAAGACTTAGCGAAGAGCTTATTGAAGAGGGCCTAACCATCATGCAGATCTCTCAAATGAGACGCCGGCAGAACGACACCGCAATGCCTCTCTTCATTGTGGAACTCTATAAAAATGACAAAAATAAGAGAATTCATGATATCGAATTAATAGGTCATTTTAGGGTCACTATTGAGACTCTAAGGAAAAAATCCCGCCCTGCACAGTGTTATCGCTGTCAGGGCTTTTATCACAACTCTCGATTTTGCAATCGTCAGCCCCGATGTCTAAAATGCGGTGAAGGTCACTTCACCAAAAATTGCCTGAAACCGAGGGAAACTGAAGCAAAATGTGCACTCTGTGGTGGAAATCACACCAGCAATTTTATGGGTTGCCCAAGAAACCCAATTAACATGAAAAATGAAGCTCCAGTTGAAAATTTTTGGGAAAAGCGAAAAAAGATGATGGAGCAGCAGGCCACGCCCATAGCTCAACCTATCCAACCAATGACGGCGCAGCCAATGCCTCTCCCGCACTCACCTCCCCAGGAACAACATCCACAGCCACAAAATGAAGCACACAACATCACCAATCTTTTAACTAGTCTCTCCATGGAAATAAATAATGTTTTCATGAAATTCATTAATACCATCAAAGTCAGTAACCCCAACAACAACATCAATAATGGTTAGAACGACAATACTACGCATTATTTCATGGAATGCGCAGGGACTTCGTCCCAAACTGCAAGAATTAGGAGACTTTCTAAATGACTGGGAACCCGATGTTATTGGCATCCAGGAAACCCACCTACAACCTGGAATCAGAACACAAGTCGCCAAATACAGCTGCATCAGAAATGATCGCAGAACACACAGAGGTGGAGGCACCCTACTGTACATTAAGAACGGACTCAGGTTCGATACCCTCGACACGACCACTACATCCTTTGAAAACACCACAATTGCTCTTCATACAGCCAACAACACAAAATTAATTATCTCCACTATCTACCTACCACCAAGCAACTTAATTGACGAGGTCGACATACGCAACATCTTTGACCAAGGCAGTGCAGTATTCATGTTCGGAGATTTTAATTCCAAACATCCCTCCTGGAATCCGTACACTAGAGGCAATAATAACGGGAAAAAATTGAGGACGATCTTGGATAATAGCAACTTTGATATTTTCGCCCCGGATGACCCGACGCATTTTAGCTACGGTTATTCGGCCGCTACTATCATCGATTTTGGACTTTCCAAGCTTAATACGATCTTTCAATGCAGGGCCATCTCTGAACACTCCAACGATCACAACCCTGTCGTGTTCGACATTGGACCTTACAATTCATTGCCGCCACACGAAAGGACGATCAAAATGACCAACTGGGTCACTTTCAGAGAAAAACTGGGAGAGAGCATCTCTGGTAACCCAAAATTCACCAGTCACAGCGAGATTAACGCCGCAGTGGAGGAACTTGTTTTGAAAATCAATAACGCAATCAACTGCAGTAGTACAATTAAAACTAGAACACATAAGAAATTTAACATCCCTCAAGAAATTAGAGAACTCATCAAAATTAAAAACAGAATTAGAAAAAGACACCAAGAAACACGAGATCCCATCATTAAAACTCAACTCAATAGAGCTCAAAAAGAGATTAAAACTAAACTTCAAGATTTCCACTACCAGACCTGGGCAGAATACTTAGAATCCCTCCACCCGGAAGACAATTCCCTTTATGATGCAATACGAAAAATCAACAGAAAGGATTACACGCTCCCGCCGATCAGCAGCCCCAGGGGCATTGTATTCACTAATGAGGAAAAAGTAGAAGTCTTCGCAGAAACACTTTACGACACCCTACAACTAAATCCTGACGCCTACGACAACGACACTATCTCCATCGTAAATAGAGAAACACGCAATTTCTTCACTGCACAAAGTACACCCACATGTCCAACCAAATTAACTTCTCCTGTCCCCTCAGGGGGTTTACTTTCTTTAAGTAAACACGGGTGTCACAATCCCGAGGTACCCCAGTGATCTGTCCTCTTCTTTCTTTTCTTCTCTCTTCTCTTCTACTGCTTTTCCTTCCTTTTCTCCCTCAATGTGGTTGCCTCATACGAGGTTGAGGGCTCCCCTTGAGCAGCTGTCGCCGCTCTGTTGCTATTAGCTACTCTTGGGGACTAAATCACCCACGTGTTTGCCGTGCGTGGAGACCCGTGTCCCTGGAAAGGAGGGTCCTGGTAATTGAGGCCCCCAGAGACCAACACATTACTTTGGCCTCTGCTTCAGGTAAACGGGAGGTGTGCTGTGGTCCTCAGCACATCAATCGGCTTTATGGATCAAGCGATCGGTACATCTGCTGGATGACTCGTTAAGGGTGGAGGCCATCACAGGGATGTACTGTGAGCGTATAGGATCTGGCTAGCACTGGTGCAGCTGGTCTGCATCCCCTTGTTGGACTCGGTGGTGGGTGGTGCGGTCAGGTCCCGAAATTTTAATAAATTATCATGGAAAACAGAAAACAATCTTTTCTCCCACGGGAGCATATTATTGATGAATCTAGCTGTAAATATTTTATAGTGAAAAGAAAAGTGGGTTCATTTGAAAAAGTGTCCCCTTTTCTTATTCAGAAAGGAATATCGGGATTTATAGGTGAGGTAAAAGGTATCCGTAAACTACGATCAGGTGACTTGTTAATCGAGGTTGCAAACTCTACTCAGGCAACTAAAATATCAGATATGCAGCTAATGGCTAATATAGAGGTGACTGTCCTGCCTCATGGAAATTTGAACTTTTCACGTGGTGTGATTTCGGCTAGGGATTTGTTAAATACGTCGACGGAGGAGATTCTTGATAATCTTAAAAGTCAAAAGGTCTGTGGAGTTGAACGTATTAGAGTCAGAAGAGATGGTGTCTTTATTGACACCAAACATCTGATTCTGACATTTGCGACCCCAGACCTTCCTGACAAAATTAAAGTTGCGTACTTGAATCTACCCGTCAGACAATATATTCCAAATCCCTTGAGATGTTTCCAATGCCAGCGTTTTGGACATTCGAGAAATGCTTGCAGAGGCAAACTTACCTGCGCTCGCTGCGCGGTAGTTGGCCACGATAATTCGACCTGCACAGCAAAGGAGCTTTGTGTAAACTGTCATGGTGAACATCCCTCCTATTCTCGAAGTTGTCCTCAATGGGCTATGGAAAAAGAAATTACCACTATAAAAGTTAAAAACAACTGTTCTTATCCTGAGGCTAGGACAATTGTTGCCTCTCGTACGCCACAGTCCGGTAAGAGTTATGCAACCGCTGCAAAAAAAGTCACCAAAAGTACAAGTACACAAACGGATACCCTACCACATCCTGTAATGAGATTACCCCAATTACAAACAGAACGTTCAAAATCAACTTCTACATTACTTAGAAAAGCTTCTTTGGCTAAATCTCGAGGCGTTAAGGCCTCCAAATTAAAATCTGCAAGGGAGGGCCCTCGAAAGTCCTTCTTATCCACCTGTAGAGCCATGTCATCCCTGGAAGCTGATGCTGTCTCTCTTCATCCCTCGGACGATAATTTATCGCTCGAGGAGATGATAGAAGACCCGCCTTCCAGCTCCGGGGGAGGAGCTTTTCATCTTAAGTAATAACTTCCTTTGTTTGTTTGAACTGCCATGGTTTGCGTTCACATCTTGATGACATCAAGTCTATTATATCAGCTTATAACCCCGCATGCATAGCACTTCAGGAAACCTTCCTGAAGTCTACAAATAACATCACTATGCGTGGGTTTCAATGCTTTAGAAAAGACTGTGGTGACGATGGTGCAGTGTCTGGAGGTGTTTGTATATTAACATCTAATGATTTCCCCAGCACTGTCCATCCAACCAATACAACCCTACAGGCTGTAGCTGTCAGAATTCACACAACTTGTCTGATTACAGTCTGTAGTTTGTATTTACCACCACATGATGTCATCCGCCAAGAAGAACTTGATGCATTAGTTGATCAGCTGCCTTCACCATATTTGTTATTCGGTGACTTTAACGGTCATAATACTTTGTGGGGAAGTGATGATACCAATTCTCGCGGTCGTCAGATTGAGGGTTTTATTTCTGATAATGGCCTCTGTCTGATGAACACCGACGAGAAAACATTTCCACACACCCACAAGGACATTTCATTCTCTCGATCTCGCCATTTGTTCACCGTCACTTCTGCCGTTGTTAAATTTAACAGTAGGGAATGATCTGCATAACAGCGATCATTTCCCACTCGTCATCTCCCAGACTGGAGGTAGTAGTGTACGAAATTGTCAACCTACTTACGTGTACAGTCGGGCAGATTGGACGTTATTTACACAATTGGCAGTCGTTGATAATAGAATGGTTATGATCGAGAATATTGATAAAGCCGTGTATAAAGTCACTGAAACACTTATTAGTGCAGCTGATAGAGCAATACCTAAAAGTTCTTCTAAACCAAAACGGCGTTGCAAACCATGGTGGAACAATGAATGCCAACAAGCATATAAAAAGCAAAGGAAGTTATGGGGGCTTTTCCGGAGGTACCCCACAACGGAGAATCTTATTGCCTTTAAGAGAGCAAAAGCATTAGCTCGCAGAGCTCGTCGACGAAGTCAGAAGGAATCCTGGTCTCGCTATGTTTCTTCAATAACATCTTCCACATCTAGTAAGCAGTTATGGAGAAAAGTGAAAGCAGCCAATGGTATCTTCTCGGAATTCTCCATTCCCGTATTGAAATCCGGAGCTGCTATATACTCTTCTCCTGCAGACATTGCTAACGTCTTTGGTGAAACATTTGCTAACGTCTCAAGTTCCGACTCTTATAGTCCTTCGTTTTTAAGGGCTAAGAGTCGAGCTGAGCAAATACCAATTCGTTTCAACCATAGACAAGCTTTGCCATACAACTGCGAATTTCGGATGTTGGAATTGAAGCGAGCATTACAGCAGGCCAATAATACCAGTCCAGGACCTGATGGAATTAGCTATCTTATGCTTCGTCATTTAAGTCCAGATTCCCTGTTGAACTTATTAGATTTGTTCAATAGGATCTGGCCTGAAAATGAATTTCCAACACTCTGGTGCGAAGCAATAGTAATTCCGGTCCTTAAGCCTGGTAAGGATTCTTCAGAACCTTCAAATTATCGACCTATAGCTCTGACGAGTTGCCTTTGTAAGACTCTCGTACGTATGGTCAACGCCCGTCTCGTACATATCTTAGAAGAAAATAAATATATACATGTAAATCAGAGTGGATTCCGTAAAGGAAGATCCACTCTTGATAACATTACACACTTGGAAACCCAAATCCGCAACGCTTTTGTGCGGAGAAACCATCTGGTTTCCATCTTCTTCGACATCGAGAAGGCATACGACCGTACGTGGCGATATGGAATTCTCCGTTCATTATATGATTTTGGCTTTAGGGGTAATCTCCCGATGTTCCCAGAAAACTTTCTACGCTCCCGTACTTTTAAAATTCGTATTGGAACATTTACATCTAATACTTTTATTCAAGCCGAGGGTGTACCCCAAGGCTCTATTTTAAGTGTCACAATTTTTAACCTTTACATTAGTCACATTCTTCATCTTCTTTCACCTTCAGTTTATGGCACTATGTATGTAGACGACCTGCAAATATCTTGCCAAGGATCGAACATGCGTTTAATTGAGAGACAACTACAAACATCTGTTAATAAAATAGCTGCATGGTGTGCAGAGAATGGCTTTAAACTATCTCCTAGTAAGAGCTGCTGTGTCCATTTTTGCAAGAAGACCAGTCTTCACAGCGATCCTGTTATTCATCTGAACAACACTACAATACCCGTGGTCAACGAGATCAAATTTCTTGGTGTGACATTCGACCGAAAATTGACATTTCTTCCGCATGTTTTATATTTGCGGAAGAAGTTCGAGCGATCGCTTAATATCCTCAAGGTATTATCTAATACTTCTTGGGGTGCTGATCGCTTGTCACTACTTCGAGTCTATCAAGCACTAATTTTATCTCGTATTGACTACGGATGTGTTGTTTATGGATCTGCTAGGTCTTCTGTCTTACGCAGACTGGACACTGTGCATCACTCTGCTTTAAGAATTTGTTCTGGCGCATTCCGCACATCACCCGTCCAGAGCCTTTATGCGATTTGTCAGCAATTGCCTTTAGACCTGAGACGAATGCAGCTGTATCTCAATTACTACGCTAAAGTTATGTCTAACATTCACCATACTTTACGATTCTTGGTATATACTCCTGCCTTAAAAAGATTATATGATGCTCGACGATATAGCATCCAACCCTTTCTCAGTCGAACTAAATCTCAACTGTATTTAACAGACCTGCATGATGTCCGTTTTATTAAAACGGACTTACATTCACATCCACCCTGGTATGATCCACAGATTAACATTATTAATCCATTCGCTCAGTTTAGAAAATCGGACACAACCTCAACTATTTTTCAACAGCTTTTTCTATCACATCGCTGTCAGTATTCATCATACACGCCTGTATTCACGGATGGTTCCAAAACAGCAGGACATGTTGGCTATGGCATATTCCATTCTAATGCCAGTTATGGTTACAGCCTTCATACGTCCTGCTCCACCTTTACAGCTGAAGCTACCGCTATTTTTCAAGCTCTTCAACTAGTGAATACAGAGCAATTTAATAAAATCTGCGTGTATACTGACAGTTTGAGTGTATTAGAAGCGTTGAAAAATTCCAATTATTGTCATCCTGTTGAGTCCAAGATTTTCGGAGCATTGGATTCCCTTGCTGGCAAGGGTTATAACATCATTTTCTGTTGGGTCCCAGGTCATGTAGGTCTAGAGGGAAATGAAAAGGCGGATGCAGCCGCTAAAGCTGCAGAATCATTACTCCATTCATCTGTCCCTCTTTTCGACGTGAAAAGGGTTGTTAAAAGATTTGTAAATTCTCTATGGCAGGAGTCCTGGAATATGCAGGTCGCAAACAAACTGCGTGCCATATTCCCATCTTTCATTCCATCATCAGTTTTACCGTTACGAAGAGCAGATGTCAGATTGACTCGACTTCGTATCGGACACACACGTTTCACACACAGACATTTGTTTTTAAGTGAACTTAACCCATGGTGTGAAACGTGTGATGTACCATATACTGTATCTCATATTTTAATTTCATGCCCATATTTTAACATATACCGTTTTAAATATTTTGCCACAGACCTTTTAACTTTGTATGATTTAGTGGGGGAGCCTCCCCACCGAAACCTTTTTTCTTTTTTAAGGGAAATTGGTTTTCTTAATTTTATTTAAATTTGTTGAATTTTATTTTACTTTTATTTACTTATACATTTTAGATTTTAAAATAATTATCTACATTTATTTTTGTTTTTTAACTTTTTAATGTTGAGTTTGGGTTTTGTTTAAACAATATAAATTCTCTTTAAATCTTAATTTTTGGCGCAGCTTGTCCTTTTTGGACCTTGCGCCACAAAACCCAACCAACCAACTAACTTCTCCTGCTGAAATCATAGAACTTATTCACCACCTAAATACCAAAAAAGCAGCCGGTCCAGACAACATTAAAAATATTATCCTCAAAAATCTTCCAATTAAGGCTATTACTTTCATCACTAAAATTTTTAACAGGTGCCTTACTCTCAATTATTTCGCGAGGGCGTGGCGAAAATCTACAACTGTATTTATTCCGAAGCCTGAGAAGAATAAAAAATTCCCCCAGAACTACAGGCCGATTTCTCTCCTTAGCTCACTTTCAAAAATATTTGAACGCATCTTCACAATCACATCAGTGAATTTTGCTCTTCTCAAAATCTCATCCCCGATGAACAGTTCGGGTTTCGAAAGAAGCATTCAACTACTCACCAACTTCTGAGAGTTATCACCCCTCAGGGGGTTTACTTTCTTTAGGTAAACACGGGTGTCACAATCCCGAGGTACCCCAGTGATCTTTCCTCTTCTTTCTTTTCTTCTCTCTTCTACTCTTCTACTTTTCTTTCCTTTTCTCCCTCAGTGTGGTTGCCTCTGTTGAGGTTGAGGGCTCCCCTTGAGCAGCTGTCGCCGCTCTGTTGCTATTAGCTACTCTTGGGGACTAAATCACCCACGTGTTTGCCGTACGTGGAGACCCGTGTCCCTGGAAAGGAGGGTCCTGGTAATTGAGGCCCCCAGAGACCAACACATTACTTTGGCCTCTGCTTCAGGTAAACGGGAGGTGTGTTGTGGTCCTCAGCACATCAATCGGCTTTATGGATCAAGCGATCGGTACGTCTACTGGGTGACTCGTTAAGGGTGGAGACCACTTCAGGGATGTACTGTGAGCGTATAGGGATTGACTAGCACTGGTGCAGTTGACTTGCATCCCCTTGTAGGACTCCGTGGTGGGTGGTGCCGTCGGTCCCCGAATTGTGTATAATCCTACATGGAAAAAATAACTTTCTCCTCACTCCCTCGGGAGCAACAAATGCAATTGTGTAACGCAAAATATTTTATCGTAAAAAGAATTGGAGATTCTTTTGAATCTGTTTCTCCTTTTCTGATTGAGAAGAGTATTACTTCTTACCTAGGAGAAGTAAAATCTATTAAGAAGTTACGTTCGGGTGTTCTGCTAGTCGAAACTGCATCCGAGAAACAATCTATGCTGATGCAAGGCATGAAAGCCATAGCTAACATCTCTGTTACTGTCGAACCTCACGGCAATTTTAATTTCTCACGTGGTGTTATTTCTGCTGAGGACTTGTACCACACGCCAACAGAGGAAATACTGGAAAACCTGAAAAGCCAGAAAGTCTGTGGTGTCAAAAGAATTACGATCAAGAGGGATGGTATTGTCTTGAATACCAAACATCTGATTTTGACATTCGCTACACCCGACTTACCTGAGCATATTAAAGTCGCCTATATGAGGTGTTCTGTTCGGCATTACATCCCAAATCCTCTCAGATGTTTCCAGTGCCAACGTTTTGGGCACTCTAAAATGGCTTGCCGAGGTAAACTCACTTGCGCCCGTTGTTCTGACGTTGGCCATGACAGCATTACCTGCGATGCCAAAGAAGTGTGTGTCAATTGTAAAGGCAATCACACTTCTTTTTCTCGATCATGTCCAGTTTGGCAACTGGAAAAAGAAATCACTACTCTGAAAATTACCAAAAATATATCATACCCAGAGGCTCGACGGTTAGTAACTTCTCGAACTCCTGTAGCTGGTGTTAGCTATGCGGCTGCTGCTAAAAAAGACCACTCGATCTTGTAGCACTCAGACAGAAGGAGACCCATGTCCTTCTGTTCGTTTGTCCTCAAAGATCACGAACACTACCAAGACTCTTCCCACTCTTACCAAAATGTCGGCAAAATCCAAAGCCTTGAAGGCAAGAAAACTAAAACTCTCAAAGGAAGGCCATAGAATACCTTCCTTACTTTCAAAGAAAGCCATTCGTGCTTTGGATGCAGACTCTGTTGCACTGCATCCCTCAGATGATGATTTTAGCTTAGAAGATTCATCTGAGATGACCATCAGCAACAGCGATAATGGTTAGTTCATATTCCATGCATGACTTCCTTTGTTTCATGGAATTGTCGTAGTTTCCGGCCACGAATTGATGATATCAAATCTCTCATCTCCCACTACAATCCTGTATGTGTGGCTCTACAGGAAACATTCCTGAAGCCCACTATTGGCTCTAAACTACGAGGATTTCAATGCTACAGAAATGATTATGATGGTAGCGCCACTGCAAGCGATGGTGTTTGTATTTTCACTTCCAACAGATACCCTAGCACAGCACATCAGCTGCGCACTACACTGCAGGCTGTATGTGTCAAAATTTATACTACTTGTCTAATCACTGTCTGTAGCCTTTATTTACCACCAAATGACATCATTCAAGCTGAAGAACTAAATGAATTAGTTGATCAACTCCCAGCTCCATTTTTATTGCTCGGTGATTTTAACGGTCATAGTCCTTTGTGGGGTAGTGATGATACGAATTCTCGCGGTCGTCAGATTGAGCAGTTCATATCTGATAACTCTCTCTGTCTGCTAAATACCGACGAGAAGACTTATTTCCACGAACCTACAAGGACATTTCACTCTCTTGACTTAGCTATTTGTTCTCCGTCACTTCTGCCTTTGCTGAATTTCACTGTTGGAAATGAACTTTTGAACAGCGATCATTTCCCTCTTATCGTGACTCAGACTGGAAGTAATAATGTGTCCCATAGGCCACCGAATTACGTGTACAGTCGAGCCGATTGGGTTCTTTACACACAATTGACCGTGATTACGGAAACAAGAGTTAAGAGAGATGTGATTGATGATGCCGTTAAATATGTCGCTGACACAATAATCAAAGCTGCGGTTGTAGCTATTCATAAAGTTGTTCTATCCCTCATAAGCTTATGAAACCATGGTGGAATGAAGAGTGCCGACTATCTTATAAAAAACAAAGGAAGCAATGGAATATTTTCCGAAGACACCCTACTACGGTGAACCTTATTGCCTTTAAAAAAGCCAAAGCTCAAGCTCGTAGAGTAAGACGCCAAAGTCAAAGAGAATCTTGGATTCGTTACGTGTCTTCAATTAAATCATCGACATCCAGCAAACATTTGTGGAGGAAAGTAAAAGCAGCCAATGGTATTTATCAGGATTGTTCCATTCCTGTTTTAAAAACTGGAGCTGCTGTGCATTCCTCAACGGTAGACATTGCCAATGTCATCGGAGAAACCTTTGCTAGTGTGTCCAGCTCTGATTCCTATAGTCCCGCTTTTCAAAGGTCTAAAAGAATAGCTGAGCGGACTAATCTACGTTTCACTGATCGCAGTAATCTACCGTACAATTGTGCTTTTGGAATGTCAGAATTGAAGACTGCCTTACATCAGGCAAACGACACCAGTCCCGGACCAGATGGAATCTCTTATCAAATGGTTCGTCATTTACATCCAGATTCATTATTGAACATACTTGTATTGTTTAATAGAATCTGGACGGAACATGCATATCCCACTTCGTGGAGAGAAGCGATAGTGATTCCCATTTTGAAACCGGGCAAAGATTCTTCTGACCCTATGAGTTATCGTCCAATAGCTCTTACGAGTTGCCTATGCAAAACATTTGAGCGTATGGTCAATGCTAGACTCACTTACATCTTAGAGAAGAATAATTGCATCCCTCCTCATCAAAGTGG
>JAPDSC010024425.1:0-12106 GCA_026290005.1 Latrodectus geometricus
TGATTAAAGTTAAATTTAATAATTTTGTAATAAAAATTACCTAAATAAGTGAAATATCTAAATGATAATTTACAATTAGGGATAAATGCAATTGATTTATTTATAATTAACATACTTTGAAAATTACATGAAACAAGAAATGATAGAAAAATAATGATTTCATGAAAATGCATTGAATTCATACATTTTAGAATGTATGAGTTAAAGTAAAAGCAGACATAACAGAATAATATATTATTTCTTCTATTATCTTCATTTTTTGGCTTTGAAATTTTAAATAAAAGCAAATAAGTTATTGAAATAATTTATTACATAAATATTTTGATGTATATTGGAGTAGTTAGTTTAAAAATATTTAAAAAATATGCTATTAAATTTAAGAAAAAAGTTTGTTAGTTTGTTTTTTATATTAAACATAAATTATGTGTGAATTATAAATTAGTATTACGGTTAACAAATTTTCAATTTTTGAAGTCCTTCATGTTATGTTGTTAGTATAAGTTATTTTACTTGTTTGTTTTTTGCAAATGTACTTTGCAAATTTATATGCAGCAATTAATTAAGCAGATTATTTTTATATAAGAAATATGACATTATTAAATCCATGAATGTATGGTACACACAAAATCCATGAATGTATGGTTAATAAAGTATTTAAATCAGTATTTGTATTTTAACTAAATTGATACTTTTACTTTTTGATGACATCCAGACTTACACAGTTAAGAAACGTTTTATTCTTTGAATAGAGTTTAATTGAGATATTATTGAAATAAGATATTATTCAGATTATTACCATTTGCTTTACGCATGAAATTGAATTTTATTGAATTATAAACTATTGAAGAAAGATCTGAAAGTTAATTAATGATTTACATTAATGTTATTTAAAATATTTTCTCATACAGTTTTATGAAAAAAATACTTTGTATTAAATTACTAGAAATTGTTGGAAACTTCGAATCACTAAAAAGTTTTAATGAAATATACGTACAACTTACTTATTATTTATATCAACAATATCATATTTCATTAAGCAGAAATACTAAAAATTTTTTTTTTAATTTTCCTAAATTATTTTGCATTAATTTCGTTACAAATGCGAACACTAGTCATGAATTAAAAATGAATTTTTAAATGTTAATATCTAAGTTAAATGGCATTGTAACTTTTTTTAATTTTATACAACATATATTCAGGTTTAAGAATCTTACTGAAATCCTTTTATGTTACTTTACAACTTAGGATACTTCTATGAAATATTTTAAAACTAAATGTTGCTTATAATTGTATTTAAATAATTATTACCTCTGAAATGTTTCACAAAATTATTAAAGGGATTGACTGTAACATAACTCATATAAGAAACCAAGAATGATTTTATTCATAAAAATATTGTTATCAATCCAAAATTTTTGTCCAACAAAACTGCAAAAAAAGCAAATAAAATTCAAGAAGAAAAATAATTTTGCAGTTGTGTAAAGTTTCAGAAAATGCCTAATTAATTAGTAACATAAAGAGTCATCAAAGAGTATCTCAGTAAATAGAAGATAAAGTAAGAGTATAATTCAAAATTTTCTTACTTTATTTCAACACAATTGATAAATATATAACAATATTTAAAAAAATGCGATTTTTTTCATGAGGCCTTATAATTGATATATCATCAAATGATTCATTTTTTAAAGAATCATAATTACATAGAAAGCTGCTGATGAAATCGTAACTACAATTTTTTTTTTTTGAAAGGTAAAAATGTTTTTATTGAAAAGCTACAATTTACATTTTTATAAATAATTCAAATTCTCAAATTTGTTAACTTAAATGAAAATAATTTTTAAAAATCAATCACGAGCACTAAACGAATAATAATTTCCACATTTCAAATAGAAAGGAACTCAGAAAACTCATTTTAATATGATCTGATAATTACATAATAAATTGATACTTGTATTTCAACATTAAACTTGTATTTTGTATTCTTCATGTTTAAAGGGTAAGATTCTGTAAGAAAACTAAACATTTAGTGTTTATTTTATTTTTTTGTTTCCATCAATTCAATACAATTATTCGGAACACAAGATATGATAAAATTTAAATTTTCATCTAAAGCTTTATTATTTTATTTATCAAAGTTTATAAGATATTAGAAAATTTAAGTTGTCAATAAATATTTGTTTATAAGGTAAAAACTAATGTACATAAAAATGCATTTAGTTGTAAGATAGTGTAAAGTTAATTAAATTACATAATTGTTTGTAAAATGTTTGTTCATAAAGATGTTTTCTAAAAATTTTAAATATATTATTATTCTCAAGAGTATTTTGTATAGCTTTATTACACCATTTAATAGGTTAAAATGTTAAAAATAATAGGATCTGTAAAATATTTCAACCATTTTATTTTAGGGTAGATGTTCACAAGTAAATTTAATAAAATAAAGCTCATTTCTCACATGATTAACAAAAATTTATTTATTGGCACTAAAGTTATGAGTTTAGCATAATAGTTAAATTTAATTTAATAAATTGAACTTAAATATTCAAGTAAATGACTCCATTATCAGGAAAATTCCGTTGATCCAATGTCAAAAGATCTTGCTCTAAAGGTTCAAGGAATTCAATTTATAATGATAATATGTGATGTATAATAATAGATAATGCAGGATAAGTAATGCAAAGCATGGAGATTTTAAAGTGATCAGTTTTCACAACTTTAATAGCTTTAATTATTTAAATAAACTAGAAATAACACTATTGACACTTTATCTATATAAGGAAGCATCTAAACTTTGGTGCACATTTTTTATTTTTTGAGACTATAAGGTGAAAACATTAAATACAAAGATTTTCAATAAACATAGTTAAATTATTTTGTTGACATAAGTATCAAAATGTTATCAAATAATAATTAGGTTCAGTTCTTAATAAATTAAAATATTAAAGTAAATAAACTGAGATTCAAAAAAGAAAAAATTGCAGGATAATTTGATAAAATATACTCATGTTTTTATTGAAAGATCAATGTGTTTACGTTTATAATTGATGGAATATTTTTTTAAGGAAGAAATGTTATATCTGTAAGCAAAATAAATAATAAATTATGTAGATGAGGAATTATGAGTTCGCTTTATATTCAAATATTGTTTTAAATTTTAAATAAATGTGTATATGATTTACAAAAGCACAAAATATTTTCAATTTTATATTTAAAAAGAAAAAAATATTAAAGACTATGTTAAATAGTTGATTATAATAAGCATCACATTGAATGTATATTTAGTAATATTAGTGCCTTTTTCTTCCATTCATTTGATCAATTATTAAATTTTTAAATGAACTTTATACCAAAATATTTCTGAGATATGTGTTAAAATATAACATTGTAAAAATATTGTAATTTTAAAAATAATGAGTAAAATATTAAAAGAAAACATATAAAAAATATTAGATATGCATTAGTTTACTATCAAATTGCCCAAAAAGCAAACCAAAAGCAGTTGCTTTAATAAAGACGTTATTAATAAGAGCAGAAGTAGTCGAATATTATGAATTTTTACAATATTGATGTAATATGTTTTTTTTTCTCATTTTGAAATCAAAATAAATGCAATTTTCTAATTTCATTCATAATTTAATTAAAAAATATATTGAAATTATTTTTCTTACTTAAATATGTTTTACATAAATGATAGTAATTTTTTATACTGGAATATATATTTCAAATAAAAAATAGTAGAATTAAATAATACACGTCTTGAATTGTTAATGGGAAACATAAATGAGAATATAAAATAAAAAAAACTCACAGTAAAAGTGATTTTTATTTCTCTTAATAAGAAATTGTTTTCAATTATTTTGTTATGTAAATATAAATTGTAAGTTTCAGATTTATTAGTAAATAAAATTTGAAAAAACACAAAGTAATATCAAAAACTCGCACAATTTTATGTATATAAATTGTATTATTATTCTTAGTAAAACATCTCAATAATATAAAATTGTATTTAAATCACAATTAAATTGGCATTTAATTTTATAATGAAAAATATTATTTACAAGTTAATAAGCTGGAATTATTTATATTAGAAAGTGATTTAACTTTTAAACAAAAATTATAACTTTAAAAATAAAATGGATTTAATAAATTAAATATTATTTGTTTCTTAAGAAGAATTATATCGAGTACTTATATATTTAATGTGTTATTTCTTTTAAACAAAAATAAAAATTGAATAGCTTCGTTAAAAATACAAAGGAAATAGCAAAAGCAAATTTCACTTCCTCTATTATAGTGAATTTGAAAATAATTGCTGAAAATTAATATAGATTAAAATCAAATTTTCACGAATTAAATACAATTATTCCTTCAAAATAAAACATGCTTCTTTTATTGATAATAGTGTGAAGGGAAAATTATGCTATAGAATTAAATGATCGGCAATTAATTAATTTTTAGCATGATATCAATTGAATTGTACGTGTTAATCTCTTTTTTACATATTATTTTGTACGATTGAATATAATTGCTTAAAGTTTGTTCTAAAATAATAAATATAATTCACTTTTGGAATTATTTTTTTGCTAAATTGAAATTATTATTTTTTTTAAACAAATTTCATTTTAATGAGAATAAATAATATTATCAAACACACTTTAAAGTTAATTAACTTCCATGATTTGCAATTAAATTAGTTTAACATTCATGGAAGTGTCACTTTAATTGCAATAAAATATCATAACTGATATACTTTTGTTTTTTAGGGAATAAATATGATTACGTTTTAAATATATTGAGAAGGGAAAATGTGATGTAAAATAAAACAGACTGATTAATTGAACACAGTAATAAGGGGAGAATTGAACAGTTTATCATATTGTTGTAAAAATAGCATTTAATTTTATGATAGTTATTCTTTGGGCAACAAATGTATTGGAAAATATGTTCTACAATACTTATATTAATCTGTAAAAAATATTTTTTTAACAGTAATTCTTAAATAAGATATAATAATCTTAAACAAAATTGTACTAGTCATTTGATTTCTCTTTGAATAAATATTTTTATATGAAAAATATTATAAAGATATCATTAAATTTCTTCAATAAGAAGCTTAAAAAAAATCCTTTTTCAAATTTTAAAACTGTAAAAATTTGAGTAAAAATCATGATAATAATTTAAAAGAACGATATACCTTTTTGCAATTTATACTAGAAAATTTTATTTCTCAAGTTTACGAAACCATCTATTCTACAAGCATGTTTACAATCAAAGAAGTTTACAAACAAGTTTATCAAACAAGTTTACAGGTCAAAAATTATTTGCTTATTAGTTATTAAATATGTATATGGATTTTTTTAATTATATTTTTATTATTGAATTCAATTTTCAATATGTGTTAATTAATATTAAAAAAGTGCCTGGAAAAAATTTACATGTAATGCTTGAGAGAAAATGTGAAAACACATTTATTTTAATATGATACTGTTAATAGTTTAAAAAATGTACCAATGAGATTGCAAAAACTTTTTTAATAATATGTTTATGCAAACTATTATTTTTGTAAAATGAATAACAAGTTGAGATAAACAAAGCATTCATTGAAGTTGAATAATTATTAATAAATGTAATTGTGGAGCCCAAAATATATATGTATTTATATTTTCCTAATTTGATTAATATAATTTACATTATATTTCAAATAATAAATCATAGATGCATTCAAGAACAAGAACCGAATGTATAAAAAAAATACAAATAATTATAAATATTTATAAGTAACAGATTTGATGAAACATAAAATGTTACATAATATAAATTGAAGTTATAATGTGTGATGTTTCCTTTAGAAAAATATTTTCCTTTAGATAAATATTACAATTACCCTCATTTTTATTGCAATGAAAGATTCAACAGTGAGGAGACTTTTAATAATAAGAATATAGTGTAAAAGTAGTTTATAAAATTTTGTTTTTGTCAGAGAAAGCAAAATACAATTATTAACAATAAGAGGATTTATTTGTTTACAATAAATGGAAAAAGATATTAAAATTTTCCGTAGACTTAAATTTCGTTTTGTTCATTTGCAAAATTTATCAAGATCTGATACGTAAAATTAAAATAATGCGTAGTTAAGCATGGATGGAAAATATACATTTTGTTACACAGTTCAATTTATTAAATTTCTATATTTATTTTTTACAATATGGAGGTGCATTAAATTAATTAAAAATACACAGACTAAAAATTATTGCTTACGGAATTTAAAAAAATGCATCTCAATTTAAGTTGGTTTATAATAGTTTTCTCGTCAGATACATTTCTATGGATAGGTACGTGTTTGTGAAAGATTCTTTTAACTCTTATCTTTTTGCAACAATTTTCTCCTAAAATGTTTTAAAGAGTAATAAATTATCTGTAAACTTTGTTCTGTATTTGCTTGATAAATGTTTCAGCAATTAATCTACTTAGAAAAGTAACTAGTTGAGGGAATAAAATAAGCAACTATAATATATTTATTTTTAATATTTTCAACAGTTTCATCATATTTCTTAACGTTATTGGATGAACGTACAAGTTTTTAACAAGTATTCACACTCTGGTAAACTAATGACATGTTATATCATTTTAAAAATTTTAGTCAACTACCTAGAAAGTAATTTTTCCAAAAAGTAATCTTTAACATATTTTACAATAATTTTACTCATAATATGGCATAGAATACAGTTATTTAATATAAATTAATTTGTAAAATTAAAAAAAAAGCAATAAATTTGGCATTAACACTATAAGTGATAGCATTTAAAAGAAATGTAGAACTTGTGAATTCTTAATCTAAGCAAATCATTTTTACCATAAAAATACCTTCTTAATATTCATTAAAATAGAAATTATGTTCCTAAAATTAATGAAACTACAATCATTAATAAAATAAATTTACGACCTAGAAATATAAATGTTTAAATGAAACAACGCACTTTGATGTAATTAAAATCTTTATTAGTCAAGTCACAATAAAATACATAATAAAATTGTGTTATTTGCAATTAACAATGATTAACTATTGAAAATTTCTTAAAGTATCTTAGCTTATATCTTATTTATAAGTAGCTCTGAAATAGAATTTATATCTTACATGTTTCTGTAAATGTACATTATTATACACAAGCATGTTTTGTTGAAATGATTTATACACATAAAAAATTGCATAAACTTGAGATCTCTCAATATTTATGTAGCTTAAAATATAGAAAAAGAAAAGCGTTTGTGAGTCTCTTCATACAACCATGAATCAATCTCAAGAAACGGTAAGCTGTATTTAATCCCTTATTTTAATTGAAAGTAGCCGCTGAAAATGCTTTAAAACAATATAGTTCAGTTACCATTATTGATACTTTAAATATGATTTTACTATTGACAGATATTTAGTGAAGCCAAAAAAGCATCGAACTAAGATTTCCAGATCACAGTTTATTTGTGCACTGGGAAACTGTAAAAATAACGTAAAAATCAATAGATTGAGTTTATATATTGAGTTTTATTCATTTTTTTGACATTGTTTAATGAATCAAAAGTTTCATTGAATAAACTATCTTTCTTATATTTATGAAAAATGCACATTTTATTATAAATGGTTCAGTAAAAACATCACTCCTTAATATATACAACTTACGCCGGCCAATGGTTGAGTGGTTAGCATTTCTGACTCCTGGGTTGTTGGTACCGGGTTTGAATCCCTGTTTGGGCATGGATGTTTCCTTCCTCTCTCTCTCTCTGTACATTTTCTTCGCCTGATATAACGGATGAATGTGGCCCCGCCTATGAACTGATTTGTGGTGGTGTGACGTAGGTTATGCTACTCGTACATCCGTGACTTAGTTCCTACAGGTAGTTCCTACTTAGTTCTTTAGGTGCCCACAGGGTAACGGTACAATGAGTAACAGTCTCCAGTTTTGTTGTTGGTGAAAGATCCAGTCACCCAATGCTCCACTATTAGAAAAAAATACATAGTGTTTAATATCCTAAAATATACGGTTATATAAGCGTTTTAAAAATATAAAACAAAAATGAAGCAAAGTGAAGTCCTTTAAACTTTCATTAAATATAAAATATGCGTAACTGCATAACAATGTCTTACTTAAATTCTGACTACAAAAAGCATTTGAAACTTACACATTTAAAAATGATTTTTGAATTTATTGTAAAAAAGAAGGAAAATAGTTTATTATCTTCACGCAACTCACATTCAAATACTTTGGATATAATAGCCTTAAAGAAAAAATTTTATGCGCTTATATTTAAAGTCAAATAGAAATTATGCAAATAAAACCAAGGAATCAAACTGACAGATTCATCATTGGATGCTAAAAGGGGTTGTACACAAATATTATCTTTTATCGTTTATGATAAAAGATTATATTTTAAGAGTTACGATTATTTTTATCTGTTAAAAATTACGATTACCTATTGGAATGCACAGATTTTCTGATATTTCATAAAGTTAAGTATATCCAATGATACTACGGGGATTTTATTTTCATTTGTACTAATCTTATTTAAATCTATAAGCATGAAATATCAGACTATTTTGGATTTATGTACATCAAAACACATATATATATAAATGATAATCAATCTCATTGAACAAAAATGTTTCTATTTAACATTTTCCAGATATGTTAACATAAAATTCTGATTTTTTATCAATGATTTGTCATTTTTAGATATATATAAAGTGATTTGTATTTTCAAAATTCTAAGATTAGCACTAATTCAGAAATATTAAAAGCTTATCAAAATATAAAATCTAGCTTTAAATAAATTATCAAATTTAAAATAATTTAGAAGAATTGAAAAAAAAATACAAAAATGCATTGAAAACTTCTTAAATATCATTTAGAAATGAAATCTGGCAAAACAGCTTCTATTCAATACCTATAATTCAAATCTAAATTTAAGAAATATTAACTTTACAATTATAAACTAATATTATTAATATTTTATTCTAAACTGAAAATAAGAAATTTAATAATAAGTAAGTTAAGGTATTGCAGGTGATCAAGTTACTCCGATAAATTTAACTTCGTTATTTTTTTGCAAATGCACCAAAAGAACATATTAACTTCTCGATGTACAAATCTTTACTTAGTTTTATGTTTGTCTGACAAGGAAAATTTATAAAAATTGTTTTTAAATTTATAAATACGTACTTAATAAAAATATTTATTGGAAAGTTCAGTGTTCATTTAGTAAAAACTATAAAATCTGTACATTTTATGATTTTTTAATTTTTTTAAATTTATAATTGTCATTAAAAGATATACTTCAAATTGATTTCTCTTATTAATTGATAACATATTTACATACTCGTATATGTATAAAATTATATAGAATTGTATCAAGTTAGCAATCGCACTTTTTGGAAAAATCAATTTTTTACCCATAATCGTGTTTCGTCTCAAATTGGATTCGATCGATAGCGATAGCACATTCCACGCATCATATTTCTTGGAGCCAATAACAGTGTATAAAGCAAATAAGGTATTCAGAGCCATTTATTTCCTTACTTTAATTTTTTTCTTGGAGATGTAATAAGAAAATTTGAAAGGACTTAATGGAGCATAATATATGAATTTCGATTAGCGTCCTTTTATTGAAAAATTCCAATGTATTAAAAAAAGATGGCATTTTGTAAAATATCGCTATTGGAATTGGGAAAATGAAGAATAGAATGCCTTTCAAATATTGATTTGTTGGTAAATAAAGTTTATACGATAAAAAGTAAAAAGTAAAAATTTCACAATGTGAGGGTAAATATATTACTTATTTCACTGTTATTTTAAATATAAGTTGAGATATCTTAGAAAGCGAAAGGAACATACAGCTTGAAAAATTGACATAAATCTTGACATAGATGAAGATCCTCATTCTATTGATATGATACGTATATATATATATATATATAATGGAAATACAGTATATTCATGGTATGGTTGTATTGTATTACGAAGAAATTCTAAAACTATTTTATTTTAAAAGACAATGTTGAAGTAAAAAAACAACCATAAAGTTATTAATTTTAACATACGAATAAATTACTTAGAAGACAAAAAATAGGAAATTATTCATTAAGAAACTAGAATATCTTAATATAAAACATGCTTCTTTCAATTAATATTTGAAAGATATTGATCACATTTGCACGTGAATAAATATTTAAATCTAAGCAAATATTTAAAAAAATATTTTTCTTAAAGCTTATGCCACATAATTTAAGTAAGATATTTTACGTTATTCTGGGAAACATTTTCTAAAAATTCATTAATTTAAAGTAATAATTTCATTACAACTCGTTAAGAAATTTATTATTTTTATTTTATTATAGATGCGAAAAATAAATAAAATTCTTTCAATACATTAAAAAATGGTACTGAAAAACTGTTTCAATATAAATGCAATATTCACTTTCTATACTTTAATAAACAAATGTTTTTTTATTGGGTATATTAAATTTTTGTCATATTTTGAATTTCTTACAGACATTTTCAATTAAATTTAAATTATCAAGATTTGTGTTCTCTTTCCAATATATATAAATATTATTTTATGTTTGTCTATAAATTTTTCAAGATTCAGAATTAGCTTATACAACAAGAAACAACAAATGAAATGTGAAACTTTACACTAAGTTTTCGGAATATTAATATACATGTGATACGTTGAAGCATCTTCAATTTTGTGGGACGGTATATCTTGAATATTTCTAATATGAAAAAGTGACTCAAAGAGAATTACAAGTAGAAAAGAAAATATGTGACTAGAAACTTTAAATTTATTTTAGTAAGCTATACGTTACTGAAATGATTTATATTATAATACTTCTAAAATTTAGGAGAATAAAAAAGCAGTAATTAATTAAATATAAATTTAATAAATATTCACTCATATGAATGTAAAATTAAAATTACTAACGTAGATCAAATTTACGTTTAAGCAATATTTAATGATATTTTACTTTTATAATTGATTAACTTTAAATTTAGTTTATATCATTCATTAAATATCAAAAACAGTTTTAATAATTATTTAGGAAATATTAATCAATGAACAAATTTAAAATCTCTTATGATTTTAATAAAAAGAATATTTACTTTAACAGTTTAATGGAGTGAATAATTTGTTGTTGTTAATATTCCTCAATTCAGTTACCACCTATACTTTAAAATTTCAAGGGCAAAATAAAATATATTTTTTCAATAAAAATGCGAAATAAAAATATTAAATTATGTATTTTAAATATAACCAATTATATATCATAGCAAAGTCAAGTAAGGTCTTACTTTATAAGAAGAAATAACGTTAAATAAGAAAAGCATCAGCATATTTCCAAGTTACATGGTATATACATATTTTCTACGTTTGGATTGTGTGCTTAGTGTATAATATTTAATAGAAAGAGCATAAAAACCTGAAAACGAGAATGTGGAGATTTAAGTTCATCAATACACAAGAATGGGATTATTAAAAAATTTACATAAGAAGTCATATCATGAAACTATTTCGCACAGTCTAATAAATATTTAGAAAATAATAACATTTTTAATAAATATAGTATTTAAAATTTCATTAAGCTCTTTATAAAAAATAGAGTATGATATTTTGTGTATACTGTTTATAGGAGACGAATAAATATTTTGTTTGTTTATATTAATACATTTTATTTATATCAAAGTGCATGAATTCCCTTCATATTTATTCCTCAAATGTAAGATAAAATGTATGACTAATTTCTTAAATAGTATGCTATAAAGAGTTTTATCAGTGAATATTTAATTTAATAAACTACGTAAATTTTCAATTCATCCTTTCTTATTACCATTTAGAACACCATCATTATGATGCTCATTCATAGCAGACCCACAAGATTTACACAATCTCTTGAATATTATTTTGCTAGACAGAAAATTCATAAGATACTTATAAAAATTTATATGACTTAAATCCATTTTTTTTATTTTTATTGAATTCATGGTAAATAAATAATTTAATCGATTTATGATTTGTATATATATATATATATATATATATATATATATATATATATATA
>JAPDSC010024442.1:0-20431 GCA_026290005.1 Latrodectus geometricus
CTATTAAACCAAATAGAAAATACTATTATTAACATAAATATTTTTTTCTTTATAGCTATTAGAAAATTTTATTAAATTTCTTAAGTTCTTAAGGAATAAAATTTTATTTCTGGAAATATGTAATGAAACTAATAACGTAAAGTGATTACTCATTGTGTAAAGTTCAAATATGAAAACTTTTTATTATAGATTCTGATTTTACGTGAAAAGACATTTATTTAATTGGCAATTTTGTAAATCTTAAACTTTTGTATTTTAAAAATAGAGTAGAATCAATTGCTTAAATGAGAAATTTAAAACATTCAGCATTAGAATCTGAATAGTTCATTCAATCACTTTTAGCTGTCTAGATCAGTAAATAAAAACCTTAGGGAAAAATACTTGATTTCCTTGACATTAACATTTAAATTGTTGAAATATTCTCAACTAACAGATGGAAGGAATAATTTTTTTAACTCTTTTTCAATTAAATGGAATAAAAGCTTGTTTTTTCATTATGCAATTTTTTTCTATTTATAAACAAACTGTCCTTATTATCACTTCACTAAATAAGTAATATGTATTAAAACTAACAAACAAGAGTTAATTACTAAACTAATTTAAAGTAAGCTTCATATTACATTAAAATTAATGCGAAATAAGTAAAATCATTTCTAGTATATTTTTATTGGACTAGTTAATACAGATAATTAATTTTATTTTTAACAATTATTTTAACAAGTAAATTAAAAAATAAATAATTTTATTTAAGGCTCTGCGATATTCTTCTTATATTTCTATATATTCTAGTCTCTGTAATCAAACAGATTATCTAAGAAAATATCCGCTTGATAATTTTTTCTAAGAATATTTTTTACAATTGTTTTCTACTTAACACACATTTAAAATTGAAATTTTTCAAAGTTTAAATAAAATGTTCTTAAGTATAATTTATCATTAAATATTGGATTTAATATTTTTTTTTATACTTTTTTCAAACAAATTTTTGTTCATAATTTATCGAATGACCAAATTGATATGAAATGGTTAAACTTTCACCTGAAATGAAATAAAAGAAATTTTAAATTAAAGCATGATATACATGGAAATATATAATTTATAAATAAGTTACAATAATTAATATAAACAAAAATAAAATATATTTATTGCTTTATATCTATATAACAAATATGGAAGGAATATGAAAAATTTTTAATGTTTTAAATTTAGAAATTAAAAAAATAAAATGGACAGTAATTTCAACTGTTTAAAATTATCATCTGAAGTTTAAACAGAGTTGTAGATTTTATTTGCTACTAACTCTTTACTTAAGAGTCGCATTTCTTGACTTTTCCGAAATCACAATAGGTCACAGATTATAATTGAATCATCTAAAACGATCAAAGATAATGTAAAAATTCTCTTATGAATTTTGAGCAAATTTTGAACGACAGTTATATTTCATTGGATTTAAAGCCTCTAATCCAACTTTATAATCCCATAAAATAGGTTTTCTCAAAAAAGAATTAATACAATTCATTATATATGCTTATTTTGAAGTCACTCAAGAGATAGATAATGGAGAACATTTAAGTAAAACCAAACATATTTCAAGTATTATTAAGGAATCGATAACTAAGATTAATTAGCAAAGAAAATCTGCTTATTTGAATCTAAATGTGATAAAATAGTGCATAAATACATAAGTCTTTTATATTTCCATTTGAATTGAAAATTAAAATAAATGGCAAAAAAGGAAAGACCAAAACCTTGTCGTCTTTTAAATTAATACAAATTGTAAGACAACGTAATAAATTAAAAAGTAATAAAATCATATGCATACTTTTAAAATAATATATAAATCAGAGATAGGGATAGAGTTTTATTTAGTATAATACATTGTTATATATGGTCAGCAATCAATAATTTTTCTTAAAAATAATTTAAAAACTTTTTTACAATACCTATTAGCTAAAAATGTTTTATTTCACAAAAGTATTAATTCCAAATGTAGATAAAATATTACTAGGATTAATATTAAGTGAAAACCATAATTTACTTATAATAATATATAAAACATTTACATGCGCATAAAATCATTTGGCTTAAATCAGAATTAATTCTCGTGACAAAATTATAATTCGATTTGAATAGTCAAAAAGTAAATCAGATTCTTGAGAAAGTAATAAATAATCAATAGTTGCTTTACCTGACGTATAAAAAAATCTATTGCCCAGCTGTTTTAAATTTCATATTTCCTTCTGGATGATTATTGACAAAAATATCAATAGAAATGTCTTTAAGCTTAAAATAATTTTTAACTAATATTTTATTATTTACACTTAATATTTATTCAGATTGGGAATATTTTACTCACATATAATTTGAATTTTATGCAGCAAAGTGTAATGAATTTTAAGTTTGTAGAAGTTTTTTTGTAAATAAA
Organism: Latrodectus geometricus; assembly: GCA_026290005.1. Taxonomy (NCBI): domain Eukaryota; kingdom Metazoa; phylum Arthropoda; class Arachnida; order Araneae; family Theridiidae; genus Latrodectus; species Latrodectus geometricus. The sequence continues at coordinate 2,426 of JAPDSC010024442.1, forward strand.
TACATGCATTCTTTATTCTCAAGAGACTCGCAAAAATTTCTTTTTGTTTTTTTTTTTAAGTAAAGATAAAATTAATGCTCCATACACAACACAAAAGTACAATGACCAAATTAAAATATTTAAATTTTAGATTCGTCTACTTTATTAATATTTTTAAATGAAATTATATCTAATACATAAATTTGGTAGTTTTACTGTTAGAGGCAAAAAAATGTAATAAATAAACTCAAGCTTTTTTTTCCAATTTCTAAAACATATTTTCATAAATTACATCTTCAAATTTTTTACTTATCTAATTCAAGTATTTAAAACATAATTAAACACAGTGAAAGCGACATTATTTTAATAAAATTGTTAAACTAGATTCGCATTTAAATAATATTACTAAAACATCAATTAATTAAATTTTATTGCATGTTTTTAATAACATTAAAGTTCTACGTGGTAATTACCATTCATTTATATCGTGATTAATGCGAATTCTTATTTTCACTTAGAAAATTTGGTTGAGTTCAAAAATAAAAGACGTAATTTTGGAAGTATACATTTTAAAATAATTAGAATTAAATAATAATGCAACGGTTAACCAAATTATTTTATAGAAAATATTATTTCAGCCACTTGTAAACTCAAATCTATATTTAGAAATAACTTTTACCTCATTCAGTAAAGAATATTGTTGCTTTTGTTAATTTCATATAAATACAGCAGCAATTGTTTAGTAAAAATAAAGTATTCGAATATAGTAACAATAATATACATTCATCTTCCATATAATAAGAAATTTAAATACGTCATATTGCTTTATATGTTAATTAAAATAACAGAAGCTAATTGTTTATCTATAAAATTTCGCTTATTAAAATGATTTTAATAAATGAATTTAATAATTAAATGAATAAATAGTTGGTGTATTGAGTCACACTTCAAGGAAAATCACACTAGACCAATGTTTCCCAACCTTTTTTGTGCCATGCCCCACCTTAGCCTTTCCAAAATTCCTATGCCTCCCCCCCCAGGTAACATACATAATTTTTATTATTAAGAAATTGAATTGTTCACTTAAGAAACTTAAATGATAGGTTTTAGGAACAAATCACTAGGAAATTGTTAACGAAACACAGTAAGTAGATTTTCAAAACATATAATCGAAAACTGACATTCAAATTTCAAATAATTTTAATAAAGATTTTTCTATATTAATTTATTATTTTAATTTAGTGACATCCTTGCGCTTGATGCTTGCTCCACAAAGATTTTATATTAGGTTCCAATTTGGTTAGCATCAGTCTCAAGTCTCCACGTTGTGTTATATCCAGCCGATTTCTTTTTTTACCAGTAAATCATTTACAGCACTAAATCCACATTCAGCTAAATATGAAGATGGAAACGGTAGTAATAGTTTTCTTGCACATTTCCTTGAAATTGGGTGGTTGATCTCTGTTTTCTCACAAAGCCATGTCATCGCTCCTTTTATATTAAATAAAGTTTTAACTGACTCATTATTTTGTAATTCTGCAAGTTCTTCTTGATACTCCATATTTGATATATCATACAAATCCACAAACATTTGCTGCATCCATGTTGGAAAATCAATTTGTTTCAAATCAGAAAATCTTTCTTTTAAATCAGCTGATAGAATATTCAGATGATTGACAATAACAAGTAATTCGGTATCAGTTAGTTCATATTTTAGGAGCCAATTTTGAAAGTTTTTGTTGTTAATATTTTTCTGACATAACTCAACATGAGTATTGAAACCAAATATCTTCGCTTTTGCATCGACAAGAGTTTTACTTGTTCCTTGAAGTTGCTTATTTAATTTATTTAGTTTTTCAAAGATATCGGCTAAATAACTCACAAATGCTTTACCATCGATTGTTAATACATATATTTGTAAATTTAATCCTTACTTCATGTATAATTATAATTTGTTTATATTAGTTGAAATTAACTATCCTCAAAAATTAAATTTGCAGCTGATAACTTTGCATGAATTCCTTTTTTATTTTTGTTTTAGGTATAAGAATTATAAATGTAAAACTGTTATATAAATATTTATTATAAACTCAATCATTTTGAGGTAAAAGTTTTGAAGATATTTTAATTAGGAATGGTATGACTTATTAGAAACAACAACTTTCAAAAATATTTACATAAGTTCATCATAATTTATATTACTTAATAAGAAAACATTTTGATAAATCCAATGCCAAAATAAATTAAACAATCAAGAAGAATTGCTTAAGGATTAAAATGTGTTAAATAAGATTTTCAATAATATAATACATATGTGGAACTTTTTCCAATAATTTGTTTTTCAGCAATTATCAGTTTCATATTTAATTATATTTCGTCAGTTAATAAAATATAATTACAATGGTATTGAATTGATAAATTATTAAAATACTAATTACTTGATTGTACCGTTAATTACACAAAATAATCTGTGATTCAGAATTTCGATAACTAAAACAAATAAATTAACAGAATTATTAGAGCATTAATTATTTCTAAAGGTAACTAAAACTCATTTCCAGCTTTCACAGAACTAGAATTTTAAAAGTTCGTATCGTAAAATGATAAATTGATGATTTCATTTAAATTTTAATTTCATAAATTTAATTTATATTCATTTTTCCTGCACTAAAAACATTTATTTCAATTACTTTGATTAGAATTTTTTTATTTATATTACATTATTCAGTTTAAATTTGACAGTTAAACGTAACTCATTAATATAGTTATCGTAAGTAGTTAACGAAAACTAGTAAAATTTACTGAAACAAAGCATAGAACATTACAATGCGAGATAATTTAAAATGAAGTATTTTGCGTTCTTGATAAATAAATGTGTTTTTATTTAAAATTCCTTGTTAGATCATATGAGATGATAACTTTATTCATTATAATATGAATAATGATATAATCATCCATAATACTGATAGTGCTAATGATATAAATCTCATTACAAAAATAAACAATACTAAAAGTAAAATTGAAAAGAAGTATGACTTTAGGAAAAGCAGCTTAAAAAAATAAAAAAGAAAACTAATTTGCTTTAAAAATTCTGAAGTAAGAGCAAATAACGCATGCCTATGTGTGCAAAGCAAACAAGTTATATTATAAACAAAGAAAGGTTAAGAAAAATCTACACTTAAATGGATTCTATTTACATAAATTAGATTTCATTACTTTTCTAACATCAAGTTTTTCACAAACTAATTAAAACCTTCATGCAAAAATTACACAGAAGCAAATATATGGAAAATACTCATTCTGCTATAAAATATACAAGTAATTAAAAAGAATATATTTCAATTTTGTTCAGGTATTAATAAATTTAGCATTATGTTATTAATATTGATAATTAACGTTATGAAAATTTGTCATTTCTATTTAAGTTAGAATAAAGTGTAACAATGAAAACTATGCAATAAATGGATTGCGTTAGTAATTGGAATTATACTTTTTAATGTATTTTATTTGGTTAATGCAATTATTAAAGACTAACAAATATATTAAGCTAGAATAATATTTCTCATTCATTGACCATTATTTACAGATTTAATTAAACTATAAACTTTTTTATTTATGAGATTTTAAAAACAATTGAATGTAAGTGCCTCCAATTAATGAGTGTATTACTTTTAAAGCTTATAAAATTATAATTAAAGTTTCAGGAATAATTTTTAATGGATTATTTTTTTCAAACTCAAAAGACTTGAACAATAAGCATAATTAAATGCATTAGAAACTAATATATTATAAATCATTTGCAGTGTAATTGAATAAAAAAAATTAAGTAGATTATCATAAAACTAATTATTAAATCAATAATCAATGTAAAAATGGAAAATTGGGAAATTTATCCAAAAATCTTTTTTAATACGGCCTCTAATCCAAACTGAAAAATAAAAACCATCAACTTTTGAAACAAGGAAAAACAGCATTTATTTTTAGTCTATAAATTATATTACATGTGTTTTCACTTTGAAGAAATTCAATCAGCATATTCTTTGCCCATTTGTTTGGTTACTATGTACAATTTTGTACATTCTTGGAAGGAAAAAACTTTAACTTCCAACTCAACGTACAACCAATTGATTTAATGTAAGATTTGTTTTTTTTCAATTAAAAATTTAAAGAAAATTTTTAACTTGAGCTAAAACTCAATTTTGTATTCTCGTGAAATTTTATTTTTGCCTTTGTACTCAAGTACCTTGGATTGGAAACTCCAATAATTCCTTCCTCTGAACAGATGGCCGAGTTAGTAGCCGAATAGTTATCGCTCTTGTCTTTGATTTAACAGTTTGTATGTTCAAATCCAACTTTAGCATAGATGTCTTTAGAGGTTTGTAATAAACTTTAAACCGTATACTCCAGTCTAATTAATTTTTGTGTTCAAAAACTCATCGTTAAGCAACAAACAAATCAGACCACCGCATATCTGACGCATTATTAAGGTTATAATAATGCCAACTTGAGAGAAAAGTTTCTTTTTACTTCTATATATTCTGGTGCTTTTACTTATCTGGGCTCTGTTTTAAGCATATATAAATATATCAGCAATGTAACGTCTCCCGCTTCCCAGAATTCAGTATTACAGTCAGAGATCTTGTCAAAGATTACCAAGGTGATCAATTTAGGCAGAATAAGAAACTAGTTTCACACAAAACTTTTTTGAAAACCTAAAACAACTCAAATGGATAGTTGTGACCTATTATTTCGCCTCCTTTCAACACAAAATTTAATCTAGGAAACAAACTCATAATTGTGTAAAAATTATGACAACTGCAATGAACTTAGAAAAAATATAATAAATTTAAAAAGATAGATAAAAGTTTGCTTAAGTTTATACTTTTTAGTCTGATGTGTACTTTAAGAAAACCTTAAAAAATATTTACAAAGTATAAATTTTTCTTCGTCGAGTGCCAGACAGACTGGCATACTGCATAGTATGGGTGCGCTGCTCTACTTTTGAAACTGAACAGCAATTCGGTGTGGAGTCCGCGACTTCCTCAGTACACACATGCCATAGGTACCCGTTCGTAAGGAAGGCAATCATTCATACTCCATTCATACAAGGAAAGGACAAAGACGGGGGAGAGAGAAAGTACATTCATGTCCGAACCGGGATTCGAACCCAGACCTCTTTATTTGTAGTCAGGCACGCTGACCACTAAACAGAGTAGGCGGCTTCAATTACAGTAAAATCTCTAATTACATATTTTGAAATACTAAGTTTAAGAATGTTAGATATTTATTTTCTTCGGTCTTCCCAGTAATCCAGATATCATACTTGAAGTTTTAAAATTATACGTTAAATTTTAAATAGAAAATATGTATTTTCGGTGAATAATTTCATTTAAAAATTAAATTGATATACGTAGTCTTTATATATTTCCCTTTAATACAAACTGTTAATCTTTCTATTTTTTATTTTCTATATGAAAATGAAATTTTTAAAAATCCTGTAAATATTTCTTATGTACAATTGATTATAGTTCTGCAACAGGAATAGTTTATTAAATTCTTAGTAGAAAAAAGACTGTAAATCTCATCAAAGGGCAAAGAGAACAATTGTCAAAAAGTTAAAATCTATCTGTACAGGTTAGACGCTCTAAAATCTAGTTTTCTCTATTAAAAAAATTAGTTTTAAAATTGTTTGTTGTACACCAATGATAATTCCAAATATTAATTGTTGAGTTTGATCCTTGCATACAGTTTTCTAACTATTTTTTTTGTTTTTAAAATGTTAAATAAAAATCAATTTTTAATTAACTGAGCTAGTTGACTTTTTTTTTCTTCCGAGAATGATTATAGTTCAAATTATGATTATTTACATAACTACCACTATATCTCTTGGTTTTGTAATGTATAAAGAAAAATCAACCACATAAATTTATCTCTTAAATAAAATAATTAAATTTATCAAATATATATTGGTAGCGCCATCATACCCAACGAAGCAACCAAAAATACATAGAAAAATGAAACTAAAACACTGTGTTTATTTAATAGTCTTATATATTTGAATTTTCTGTTTCACTAACACAAGCTTAAATTGGTATGGGAGAATCCTTAAATGGACATTTGGTAAGCATATATTTCTTTCGCATTACAACCCAAATTTTAATAGATAATTACAAATATTGCCAAGTCTGTGACTCCTGAACAGGAATCTCATCACAGCTCATTTCCAGAGGAAACTTTATAAAATTTATATAGTATTTTTAATTTTAAATATTTATACAATAAAAATAAGTTTATAATATAGAAATAGAAGCATCCATAATAAGAGAATATAGAATTTATAGTCCATTATTAAGAGGAGTTTTTTACCAACTTATGCACTTACATTAATAAGTATTGTTATGAAGGCACTTATATTAATAAGTGTCTTCTTCATCTGCTGCTGATTTAGTAGTTTAAATGAAGAAATATGGACAGATATCTCGCAGTTTACTGGAGAGATAAGATGACAGTGTCTTCCTTGTGTATGGATGTATGAAATATCCTTAAAATTATCTGACGTTTTAATAAAAACTGATATATTTGAGGACAGTGGACTTAGTAGTGAGTGGGAGTTTGGGGTACGTTACATGTACGAGAATCGGTTAATGCCTTGTAATTTTATACAAGTATTGTGGAAAGGAGCGTTACTTTGTGATAAAGAAATTTATGTAGCAATTAACAGCAAATTTTTAGGTGAAGCTGAAGATATTATTGGAGAATAATTGCTTTTAACGAATTGGACCACTCTAATTGCCAAGTATTTGGAAGGAAATTTCTGATTAGTGTTTTAGTGTAACATTTTGGCAATGGTAAGTTAATTGCTTTATATTATTACGAAGTTATTTTCATTTTAGCAAATGTATCAGATAATTATTTACCTGTCCTTCTGCTGCCGTTAGGCAATTGAGAATGTCAAATGAAAATGTTCTCAGTCTTTTTGAATTAATCTTTGAATATCGTCAGAAAGTTAATTGTCCAGTATATTTCTTATATGATTTAGCAAGGAATGCTGCATACAAATTTGCCCACATGTTAGTTGATATGTGTGTGTAATATTCTTATTTAATAGCTTCGAGGATAGCTATAGCCCTAGTTTGGAATAGCGAATTATATTTATGAAGTTCGTATTGACTTTCTGTTATTTTTCAATTTACTTGCAAAAGAATAAAAAATGATCCAAAGTAATTTTCATAAACTGATTGATTTTCATAAGCAGTTTCAGTACATTAGTAATTTAAAATTGGACATTTGAATAGCATTATTTCAGAAATATTTTATTCAAAAAGATCACATTTTTCTGATACAACCAGATCAGGCCTCTTTATTTTAATCTTTACAAAAATAAAGTATTTTAATCTTTACATAATTACATTCCTTATGAAGTACCTCTTTATGAGAAATGTATTTTAAAACTATACTCGAAATATCTTTTATGTTATTAGGTATCTCATAAAGAATACAGACTTTTGAAAATGGTAAATATATATCAAAATAGATTTGAAATAAATTGGTACTTCGAAAAAGTATTTAAAATGCACATTCCCAACATGATTATATGGCATTAACTTTTCAGCTTTTTAGAAAGCAAAATAATGTTTTTTTCTTTTAATTAAACGATGGATAAATATATTAAAAATTATATCTTCAGTATTTTATTCGAATTTAACATTAAAACTATTCTTAAAATGTTACATAAATTAAATGTATTTCATTGGTGATAAATACAATAAAATTTTAAAGTTTCAGAGCCATAATGAAATGAAAATTCTATGAAATATTAATTAGCCAAGTTTTAGAATATAATCTAAATGTAAAAAGAATACTAATAATGTCATCATATATAAATAGGAACAAAATGCTTAATAACGAAATAATATTCGAATTTAAGAAAGTTGTTATTTTTTATACACGCAGAAGCATTTCTTTGAAAAATTAAAGTATTAAATTTTTCATTATAACCAAGCAAATTTCTTCTCTAAATTACTTTTTAAAAGTAAATGATTATATATTGTTTATGATACGTTATTGGGTTGAATGAAATATTTATACATTTATATTTATTTAAAATTGTATTCTTTTAATTTGGAAGAACTGAAACATTTTCAATCATTTATATTCTAGTCAGACTAGTAAGAATATTAATGTCCTGACTTCATACTTAAGGATATTCTTTTCACATGCAGTCGCTCTCAAAATTCTTCTCTTTTTATTAATATTTTAGAAAAATACCCAGTCATTGTTCACTTAATTTCATCTAAAGTAGAAAATCATTAATAAATTAAAATATATACTACTTGTGATTATCTTCTCATACAACATGTGCTTAAAGGAAATGATATTAATCTTATAATATTATTATTTGATCTTATTATATTCAATAAACATTATTCTTACTGTATATGTATCGCAAGTCTTTCCCTAATTCTTCTGTTACTTTTAGTTTGCATTGTATTTTGTCTTCAAATAAATTAATTTAAAAAAATATATATATTCAAAAAAATTATGAAAAAGTTTGTAGTAATGAAATATTAATCACCATTATCGAACAAATATTTAAATAAATGAAGTTAGTTTTTACAATACTTCTTAAAACAATGCTAAGCTACAATTTGATTCTGTCACAGAAGATATATTCATACATATTTATTTATATTTCACACTAGCAAAATACTATTATTATTATTTGACAAGAATTGATTTGTCATAAATTATTAAATTTAATTATCTAGGAACATATAAAAATATGCGAATTCTTTATTTTCAAGAATAAATGCTTTAGACAAAATTACTTGAATCAAAGACATTTTAATGTGTCCATGATGACAGATAAGTATAATTATCGAAGAAAAATCATTTCACCAGTAAAACCTTTTTCAGGTTTCTACTTCAAATAATAGATTATAAATTGTTTTTATATATATATTGACAGTAGATTGTTTACATGTCATATTTCTTGAAACCATACATCAGCAGGTAGCTATGGATCCTTTGTTTATCTCTGTTGGCTTCATGGCACACTACTTTTCATCACTTATTGCCTTGTGAATAATATTTTTGGTTTGAGCTCATATCAACGCACATGAAGTATTATTTTTCTGTTTTTCTAGTTACAGTAACTTTCCTTCATGCAATATTTATCAAGCTGTCAAACTCTTACTCTTGGGAATACAATATCCAATGTAATGTTCAGAGAATTCTCCTATTTTTCAGGGTGATTTTGTTAACATTTTTCAAATCTACATTAAATTATTATTTTCTTTTAAAACTATTTTTCCCATGTTGATCGCAATAACTTTTTAAAAAATTAGTTTATCTATTCCAAGTTACAAAAAATTTAGCCTCATTATAATATTTTCTGTCCCTAGAATCAATATTAAAAAAATAATATTGTTATATTTATCTTATTTACATCCATATTTCTTTATGTAACTGAATAAAGTTTATATAACGTAAAAATAGCATCAGTTATTTTTACCACATGATTTAAAAACATTTACAATATAAATTGTAATTACAATTTTTCTAAACATATTCATTCCATTTTATTAGTTATCGATTAAGATTAACAAAATTTTTATTAAACTAGAAGAAAAGATTTCATTTCTTGATTTGTAACAGAAAATTTTTAATTATATTACATAATTTTCTAAATTACTACTGCTTTATAAGATAAAAGAATTAATCTATTTACATAGATAGAATATAAGGTCTAAAAATTTCAAATGAAGACATGTTTGAAAGAAAATAAAATATATATTCGAAACATGGAATCTTGTAAAAATTAAATGTAAGCCATCATGCTTTATTAATGTTATATGTGAGTTAGATTTAGAAACATATCTTTATATTCGCATATTTAGAATATAAATCTTTTTTGTTGTATGGCCGGAATGGAACAAAATATGAAATATTAAAATATTTGGTTTCTATAAAATATATATTAATTAATAGAAATATATATTTTAATATTAATTAAAATATATATTTCTATTAATATTAAAATTAAAAAAAGCAATAAATTTTAATTTCACATTTTTTCAAATGAATTAATTTAAAAAATTTAATGCTTTCAATTCTGATAGATAATATTATTTAGTTAGATATTAATTTAAAATTCTGATAGATAATAATTTAAAATATTTAGAGTCTTGAATAAATTGTCCATTGCTTATAAAATTTTCCAAAAAAACTTGCCCATACACTATCAATATATACATAAAATACACATTCATTACATGCATAGAAATAAATGCATATTTTCCTTTTTATTTTGAATAAAAAATGAGCTAATTATAAAATATAAAAAGATACATTTTAATAATATAAATGCACCTTATTTCTTGATAAAATGGATGGGAATATATGATAAAAACGTTTAATTTTCAAAAAGTATATATAAAAAAAGTTATTTGCAAAATCTAAAGTAATTTATTCCTTTCACAGATTTTTTTAAAATTGTGTTTATTTCATTTCGAATGTATTTGGATTTTGATTATTAAAATTAATCATTTATTTAAATATGTAAAGATATATTGGATCACCTGTAAAAGAGAGAGTCAGGATTAACGGAGACCAATAAGCTTGCTTAGAGAGATTTCAAGATTGAACTTCATTTATATCTAAATACAGCTGAAAAAGTCGCTTTTTCTCTTAATTTAATAATTGAATTTATAAAATGGTGTGTTATTTTATTCAGTATATCAATAATATATATTGATTACTAACTGGTAATGGACTGAAATAAAACCAACATGAGCTTAGATTTTGGAGAATAATTGCAAATTGGAGAATGAGTACTGATATTTATATTCGATAGTTTCACTCAAAATATTACTTTGCAGTGTGTAAATAGATCTAGCGTATAAACCAGTTAAAATATATATAAAATGAAGTATGGAAACCTTAAAAGTATTTTACCTAAGATGATAATAAATATTATATTTAAAACATATTTTATCCACAGACCAATGAATAACTTATTTAAATTATATCTGAAAAAAATGATTTGTTTCTTTATGTGAGAATAGGTAAATAAAATCATTTTCTTTAAATAAATCAGAAAAAAATTATAAATATACTTATTTTAAAAAATAACAATTAATTTGTAATGTGAGAACATCAAAAGTGAGAATTAGCAGTGAAAATAATTTAGGAAAGCTTTTTTTAGTAAAACAGCTTTTTATTTTTATATAAAGACATAATAAATGACGTGCACAAAAAGTATGTAGTAAAAAATAAAAATAATCCAAATTCATTTAAAATTTTTAGTGAGGTATTTTAGTTCAGATGAATTTTTGAAACAAATATTACAATTTCAGTTAACATAAGGAGATTTTAAAATGAATGCGAAAACTATTTGTTTTGTAATGCTATAAATATCAAATTAATATTTCCTAAAATTAAAATGCAAAAAAAAAAAAAAAAGATCAAAGCAGATTGATGTCTTTCCCGTCTAGCCGTCAATGTAATAGTTATTTTACCATATTAACTTTTTACCAAATTTAATTAAACATGCATGTAAATAATTGATTGAAAGATAATTTTCCAATGATAAATAATAACATAGATGAAAAATATTAGTATTTAATTTTTTGCAATAACCACTAACGTCTTCCTTTGTTGATGCTTATTACATGCTAAACTGTGTTTGGTATTCTATGCCACAATTACTCAAGTGATGTCTCTAGCTTATATCACGTAATATCATTCTATCGTCCTTAAGTGATACGTTTATAAATTATCCAAAATTAAATTAAGAACTAATTTTTTCAACATTATTGCAGCAACACAGGTAATTTTTTGTAAAAAATGAATAATGTGATAGCAAATCGTGGCTACACATTGAATGTAATGGTAACTATAATGACATTAGAACCTTCCACACATGTAAAATTTTGGATGATTTTCGATTTTCATATAAGCATATATATTAATATAGATTTAAATTTTGTTTGTATGACACAGGAAAAATTTTTTTGAAAATTAAAAAAAAAAAAAAGAAATTCAGATTTATCGTCATGTAGAACACATTTCGGTATAATAGTTCAATTATTTAAAGCGTTTTCAGATGTTAATACTTTAGACTGAAACATCCTAATTGTTATGTATAATTTTTAAAAATAAATTAATTAGAAAATAATAAAAAAAAATCTTTTTAGTAATATTTGGTAAATTCCAATAAATATATCCAATAGCATTGAAATTAATGCACTTTGAAAGTAGCATTGAATTTATGTGAAATTTCTACAAGTAGAAAGAAAAATAAAAGATGCATTTAGTATAAGGAATGGAATATTTGTGAAGAAGTCGAATTATCAATCTCTTTATATGTTTAGAAAACCAAAATGTTTCAATAACCTTCAAACCATGCATAGAGCAGAAAAATAATTTCTGATTGGTTTAGTCACAGCTAAATATTGAAGAAAGAGTAATAGAATTGTAAGTATGAGTTTGAGCAATAAAAGATTAAGATATCATTGAATGGATTAGAGCTAGTTTAAAATTATATTTTGTAGTACAGATTAGTATTTGATTATGATGAGAATACAGAATTTCTAATTCTTGCTTGCGAATCTGACTCCTCATCCTTAGATTTATCTTGGATTCCTCAGTAAAATTACATAATACGTGAATGACGTTTTACAGATCTTTAATCTATTTTTTCTACCAATTTATTGATATGATCTAATTGGTAAAAACTATAATTTAGTAATCAAATTTTCACGTTCGTTTTCACGTAATCATGTTTTCAGGTCGAAAGAAATGAAGATTCAAAACTTTTTAATTGTTATGATATTTTTTTTCAATATTTATCTGCTAACCTATTCTCAACCAAAAGGATATAAATAATTCACATTAATTCTCATAGAAATATGAAATTCAAATCTAAATTTTTGCCTAATAGAGCGTAAATATTTTTATTCTTTAAGCATCACATCATATTAAGCAAAATTTCACATAAACCAACAGCTTAAAGGAAAAACTGATTCTTTCCTAAACAAATCGACTGCCATGAAAAATTTTCTGATAAAAATTGGAACTCTTTTATTCATATCACATCTTGATATGAAATGAACTTGATAAGAAAGAAATTATATTCAGAATTTTTAATTACAATGGATGTAGAAAAATTTAAACCAGACATTTTTGTTTTTGTATTACTATCGATTCAATTAATATAAGTTGATTATTTCATTTTATTAATATTTATTAATTCTAAATTTTTTAACAGTTTGTGAAATCTTAATGTAAGATACCGCTAATTTACAAATTGTCTTGTAGCCAAGAAGATTGTATTTACAAATACTAAAATTAAGAATTTTCTGTAGTTGTAATTTCTGTTAAATTTCATGAAATTATAACATAAGCAGTAATGAGCTCTTTCCAACTCACAAACAGGAATTATTATAACGGTAGAAGTATAAGTTTTTAATTAGAGGGACATGTTAAAATATGTTTAGAAAATTATAATTAAACTTTCCAAGGAATTCCATAAGAAAACCTATTTATGGATTTTTTATAACATTATTTCAATTATTTTTTATTATAAACTGTAATAAAAAACTTAAGAATAAAATAATATTCATCCGTCAAAAGAATTTAATTTTATGGAAATAGAAGTCTTAAAACTGTTTTTTTTATTTATACAAGAGACTTTCTTAATATTTCAGTATGATATTTACGAATAAATATAATTATATTCGTAGATACCAGACTGAAATATGCTTATAATTATGAAAGAAAAATTTAAAAGAAAATTTAGTCATGATTTAATTATTCTTAGAAGTTTCTTTATTTTTCTTCTATTTTCTTTGATTGCAACAGTTAGTTTAAATATTTAACAATATATTTTAATTGCGCATTCTTAGATACATGTTGAATCACATGTTACCTCATGATTAATATATTTGTAATCAAAGTTTATTTTTCTTTTCAGTTATTTAAATTAGAGTATTTAAAAAGAAAATAAAATTTTATTTATCGTATAATCATTATCTTAAGCTTATTTGTTTACCTTTATAATTGCATAATTTAATGAACTTCTGATTTTGTATTTATAAAATATGTTTTGTTTAAAATATTTTTCATCAAATATTTCATTTATATTAATAAGATTATTCATATATTTCATAGTTATTTTTAAAATAATACTTACATGCATAGATGAATGCAGGAAAACATTATTTTTTATTTGTTTATAATGTGAATTTTTACCAGATATTAGTCAACAATATTTGATAAAATTAGAAATCATGTTTATATGAAAAGTAGCTATGTTCCTGCTTTGAACTACAGTGCACTGAACTAAAAGCAATTTAAGGTAGACATATGTATGTATTTCTCCTTTCTCCATCACAAGCTGGATTAAATATAGTCTTTGGTGATAAGAGCTACAAAGATATTTTCATTAATGGTTCTTTCATACATATGAAGAGCAAGATAGAGGCTGCTAATGGACTTAGTTATTGCAGCTTTCTTCCGGTTGTTCTGATAGCTACTGGAAATCATTTCCTTAATATAAAAATATTACAACTATATTACTGAAGTTGATTTCAATAATGATTTAATGAAAAGTAATGGATGAACTTGAACTCTACTAGAATTAATAATGCACTCTGAAATAATCCTGTTTCGATAACCAACATATTAAAAATTGAAATATTTTATATCTATCTAAATAAGTATAATTGTATAGCTAAACAGAAGGAGGAAATGTATCTATTCATTAAATATGTACGTAGCTTCTTATTTTTAATACGAAAACAATAACCAATAAAAATTGCATATGCATAAGGTATGCATCTTTGATAAAATAGCTTTTTATTTTTATCTTAAAACATAATAAATGACATATACAAAAAGTATGTAGTAAAAAATATAAAAAAAAATTAACCGGAATTCCTTTAAAATTTTTCTTGAGGTATTTTAATTCAAATGAATTTGAAACATATATTACAGTTTCCGGAAACACATTAAGATTTCAAAATGAATGTAAACACTATTTGTTTTGTAATACTATAACTATCAAATAATATTTTCAAAAATTAAAATACAAAAACGCGCAAAAAAATAATCAAAACTGATTAATAGTTTTCCCATCAAGGCTCCAGTGTTTCAAATTAATAAGATATTTTACCAAATTTAATTAAACATGTATGTAAATGATTGATTGAAAGATAATTTTCCAATGATAAATAATAACGTAGATGAAAATTATTAGAATTTAATTTTTTGCAATAACCACTAACATCTGCCTCTGTTGATGCATGTTACATGCTAAACTGTGTTTGGTATTTAATGCCATAATTACTCAAGTCATTTATCTAGCTTATATCACGTGATATCGTTTTATCGTCTTTAAGCGATACGTTTATATATTATCCAAAATTAGATTATAAAATAATTTTTTCCAACATTATTTCAGTGTGTATCACAAGAAGTTATTCGTGAAAAAATGAATAATGTGATAGCAAACCGTGGCCACATTTAATGTAATGATTACTATAATGGCAATACGACCTTCATCACAAGTAATATATTTTGATGGTGTTTTCATGAATAGTGACTCATATCTACATACTTCGATTTAGGAAGAAAACCGAGATAACAAAAGGCTACCAACTAGATTGATTTTCATGTCAAAAACATCATTCATCTGTCATTATTAAATTATAAGTAGGATTGAACCAATAGTCTTCTTCTTCGAAGATTGTTTCCTATAAGTGGAACATGGTGAAAACAAATTTAAATCCTTTTCACTTTATTATAATCTAAAAATTTTGGTACTTCTTAATATTACTCATTTTAATTTGAAATCTGATTAATTAATTAATATGCAAAATGTAATTACCTTATCGAAATCCTACTTGCAATTTCTATTGTGCATATAAATGTTAAAACTTAATCTATTTATGATTAATAACTTTTTTATTTGCTTCCATTTAAATAAATTCCAGTTAAAATGCTTTGTAATTTAGAGAACGTAAAAGAACATTATTTAGAAAAAAATTCTTCATATTTGTATAAGTACTGAAAAACTAATATGGAAACTTTCATTCCACATTTAGTTTTAATAGTTAAAATATTTAAATAAGTCTATTATATCTCATTCAAAAAATTTTCATAATTAAAATACAGCAATACATTTTTTTTAAAATAAAATAATTTATTTCAGAAAATTGCAATCTTTTCATAGGACATTTTACCTAATTTATTATAATCAAATTATTAAATAATTTTGATTATGTAGATTTAATTAAAATACTCTTTCATTTGTTTATACATAATTATAATCAGCCAAATTTATTTTATTATAACTTTTATTGTTATCGAAATTCCAATATCAGTTCTAAAAATATAATACTATTTTATAAATCTATATGATATAGTAGATTAACTAAGCAGTAAATAAAAATAATTTATATGTGGTTTCGCCTAAAATATGAGAATTTTTCTAAATTTAAGTAATAATAAATATACAGTAAAAGAAAAAAAAATTAACTGAAAATTCCAGGGAAAACATGCGTCTCTAAAAAGATTTATAAATTTCTCATATTTTCAAGATATAATTTATTTAGTTCTGGATTATATGAGCCATAAAAACACATGTTAAAATACTTACTTTAATTTCAGAGGGATTATACTTTTAATGAAGAGGAAATTTAGTAAAAAGAAATTTTCCACTAAATATTACGTAACGAACCAAGAACTGATTTCATAGTACGTCTTTTTTGTAAATTTTCCCATTTTTTAAATAATCTAAACGTAAACAAATTATGAAAGAAAATTACTATGCTTCAAAAATATACTAACATGTCAACGAAAACAAATTTATACATGGGAATATTTTAGTAATGATAAAACGCAACATTTGGAGATGATTGAGGTAGAAATCAGTGTGAACATATTTTTATATCTTTATTTGTTGCAAAGACAGAAAATATGTACCAAAATATTGAAACATTTTGTATAATTTTAAGGGTATGCTAAAGGAAAAAATAACTTCCTTAATTCATCTCTACATTTGTGCTATTCAAGTAATGATAAAAAATTCAGACTACATTTAATTCTTTGCTTTGGATTTGTTGGGGAATACATGATCATTTTTCTATCATTTTTTACTTTATATCAGTAACTTTTTAAAAAGTACCATTTACAAGAGAAAGCTAAATGAATTTTAATGGTTCCCGTTGAACGGATTCAATAACTTATCTTATTACCTTTTATTTATGACATGCTTCCGAATCATAAATCTTTTGTATTTAATGTGTTGCACCTTGGGACCAAATAATTTATTACGGAAACAGTTGGTGTTTTAGTCATGAAAAATTTGGGTAGTTAGGTATGTTTCATTGCATAAGCAGATTAATTACAACATATTTCACATGAATAACCACAATTTTTTTATGGTTGAAACATAAGTAAACATAAGATATTTAGTGTAAACAATAAATCATAATTCTGTATTTCTTTCGGAAAGCAATAGTAATGTATGTAAAATATTTTTTAGAAAAACTTCATTTAATAATTTACAAAATATACTGAAACATACTGAAAATAAACAGTCATTTCAAAATAATACAATTTTGTTATAACATGTTGTAATAGCTAGCACATTAATAAGGATTTCATCAAATATTTCATTATCCAGCGTTTAAACTGTTTCTAAGGGATTGTCTAAAGATAGAGTCGTAATCACGTACTACCAGAGAGGAAGCTTGGAAAAGTCAGAACCATTTGACCAGACAGATGTACATGCATAAGGCAGAAGCACATCTGACAATTTTTGATTAACAGGGGTTGAGATCAAACTTGGACCTTCTTCCTCTTTTACCATTTAGCCAACATTTATGAGAGGCTGTACTATTAAAGTGCTACATTCTGGTTACTAAATATATTTTTCTCATAATTAAAAGGTAATTAAACTAGAAAAAGATAATAATGACTGAGCTCGCTTTAATGTCTATAGTTTAGTTAAATTTCATCATT
>JAPDSC010024453.1:0-11661 GCA_026290005.1 Latrodectus geometricus
ATTGGGTAACTATCAAAATCGTTAAATATTTTATTAGTTTTTTTTTTTAAAAAAAAAAAAAAAAAAAATATTGTGTACCCATTACAAAACCACAGTAAAATAAAAATTACTCTTATTCTATTACAAAAGGTATATATAAAATGTAGCTCTGAAATTTAAGTAAATCAGTTTTGAATTATTAACACAATTCTTATAATTTTCCATAATTTAAAATAAACTTCTTTGAAAATATTTTATCTTACTTATATAAGCTTATTAAGTTAACAACTTTTTAAGATTCCTATAGCCTAATAAAATATGATTTGATTAAGCTAAACTCTTAGCTATCCTATTATTTTATTATACAGTAAATGTTAGATACCTCCTAAAATATTCGAACATTTTTCCTTTATTGATTGCATTTCATTAAAAGAATTTAGTGATCACAGACAGTTGAATAATGAAAGCTTTTTTTCTACAATTTTCGTAAGTATTCGATTGTACTATCTCAAATATAGTCGTTATTTAAAGGAACAGTTCTTAAGAACCACTGCTATCAACTAATAATTATAGAACAAATGAAACGTTCTTGAAAAATTTGGTTATTAAAGTTACCTTCCAGCCTCCATAATTGCTCAGTCGGTGTTGATAACATCTCAAGTCGTTATAGTATTGTGGAACGTTTCTATGTCATTTTGGAACTTTAAAGAAGTTATTGTTTCGGAAATTTAAAGATGTTATCTTAGTTTTGCTTTCTAAAACATTGAGATTCTGGAGAACTCATACTAAGCTCTCGCTGTGTTGCTTAGCAACGCAGTGTCTTATTCGGCTCGTCACAGTGGAAAGTGGGAGTTAATTGCTGAAAAGCATAAAGCGTTTGTATGTGAATAAATAGATCTCTCAGTATAAACAATGAAAGTATTTGTATAAGAATGGGGATTATTAAAGATACATTATATTCCAATATTGAGGGTACATTTTATTTATCTTCATCCTTTTATTTATTTTTCTTATGTGAAATTTTCATCAAATTGAAATATTTTTATACAAATTTGAAAAATTAAAGCAAGCGTTTTAAATTGAATGACAAATTTTGAGGAAAAAAAATAATTAAATTTAATGTAATTAATTAACTAGGCACATAACCGAGAATGGCGTTGAATGCCTAATCCTTAGGCAAGCCATCGATAAGCCCGTGAAAGCGATTATTAAAGAAATCCCCTCAGCTAATAAAATTAGAAAAAAGAGGCTTTGATTTAATTCGTGTTGCTGTTATGAGACGGCAGAGAAAATTCGAGCCAATATCATGCTTTCTAGTAACACTGACCTCTAATTCAGTGGCCCCCAAAATCTTTGAACTAACTGACTAGTTAAATTTAATAGTCACAACAGAAAAGTATATGAACGAAAAACCCATCAAATGCTAGAATTGTCAAGCTTATGGCCATAATTCAGCAGCATGCTTCTTAAAGCCAAAATGTGGCGAGCAACACGAGAGTAAGGAAAGCCCCCACCAAAAAATTAACTCCTCAAAGTGTGGCCAAAACCACACAGCATCTTATGGAGGCTGCCCAGCCAACCCTGCAAATAAATAAATAAACAAAAAAGCAACTCCTAACAATATTCAAGCTCCAAATAGTAACTATGCTAGAACTGGGATATCCTATGCAAAAATGCAGCGCACCCACAACCCCAAAGAACACTCCCAAGCAACCCTATGGATAGCATTGGAAATTTTCAAGATGTTATGAAATTTCTAAGAAATTAGTAAAATTCTACAGGCTTTTCCCACTTTAGTTAATGCGGTACCACCCATTGAAAGAGCACAGCATCCTACTGATAAAATGCATATTCTGTTTAAGGCCCTAAGCGTAGATGACGCTAACAATGATAAATAAAATTTATGTACTGGAATGCCAATAGCATTCCTAAAAAACAAACTGAACTAAAAACCTTCATTTCGGCAAACAATCCAGATATCCTTCAAGAAACCCATTTAGCCAAACGAATAAAATTTAATATCCCAAATTATGAAGTCTATAGAAATGATCGCGCTTCTGGAGAAGCGAGAGGGCGATTACTGTTAAAAATAAGCTCAATCACTCGCTTGTCCTCTACTCCATTGAAGCTACAATAATTAAAATTCACATGTCAAATAACATTGATGTGGCAATTGCTTCTGTTTATATTCCTCCCACTAGAAGTAACCTAATTGCAATGGACCCTGGTATCTACCAACTATCAAGTTCTGCTAGCAGGAGATTTAAAGGCCAAACACAGGAATTGGAACTCTGCCTATGATAACTATATTGGCTTGCAATTAAACAATTTTATTTCGTACTGCACCACCTCCTCCCGCTCCACCCAATATGGACGAACTCATGCCAACTTTATTGATCTTCTCATGTCCAGGGGACTCCCTCCCCTACCGAGTTAAGAACCCTTGAAGAGCTTCAGTTAGACCACTATCCTGTGCTAGCATGCTATGGTTAAAAAATGCTAAATAATTCAGATGTCGAATCCAAACATTGCACAAATTGGCAAAAGTTTAGAAAAGAAATTAACCACCAAATACCGTTTTCAGCATTCAGTCAAGCTCATCACACTGATGATATTAACAGAAAAGTTAGCCAGTATGTTAAAAATAATCCCATAAATAACAATCTCCCAGATAAAATCATAAAACTAATTAAAGAAAGGTACAAACTCAGAAAAGATTATAATAGATACAGAAAACTAGACCACCCACTAAAACTAGAATAAATCAACTTAAAAAAAATAATTGCAGTCCATAATAACAACTCATGGAGCAGCTATCTTAATAATCTTAACGTCAATTTGGCGAGCTACCAATAGATATAAAAACCCAAAATAGTCACTTCCTATGATTACTAATGGAGTTAGCTTTGCATGGTCTGATGCTCAAAAAGCTGAGCTCCTTGCAAATAATTTCCAAGGACAATTTAACTAAAATAATATAAATGACCCGGGAATTGACCTTGAAGTAACTTCCAAACTAAATCACTTTTATTGCAATGATGTCCCAAACAGGTCACTTATAAATTTCGAACCTGCTACTGCAGCTGAAGTGGAAAACATAATTCTAAATTTAAAACCTAAAAAGAGTCCTGGATATGACAAAATTTTAAAGCAACTGCCAGTAATTGCAATAAGTTTATTAACTTCCATAATCAACGACATGTTGAATATTTCTTATTTTCCACCACAGTGGAAGAAGGCGGTAGTTGTACCAATTAAGAAAGAAGGCAAAAATCCTAAATCCCCATCTGGTTATAGGCCCATCTCTCTTCTCCCCACTATGACTAAAATTTCCGAAAAAATTATTCTAAACAAACTCATACAATTTGAAGAAGCAAAATCGATCATCATCCCCCAGCTGTTCGGTTTTAGGAAAAATCTGTCTATAACGCACCAACTGCTCCGAACTGTTGAATTTATTGCGAAAAACATCTAAATGAAAAAGTCAACTGGTGGGTCTTCCTGGGCATTGAGAAAGCTTTCGATAGGGTTTGGCATGAGGGTTTAATTTACAAATTAATCATGTATAAGTTTCCCCTCAACCTCATTTATTGTTATCTCTCTAACAGAACGTTTACAGTTCGAATCCGAAACTCCCTCTCCACAGAAAAACCCATTTGTGCAGGCATCCCTCAAGGATCCCTGCTGGGCCCCTTCTTATTCAATATTTACATAAATGATATTCCCCAACATAATAAAATCTCCCTTTTTGCGGATACCGCCATTTTGTCCACGGATGCAAATTATCACAATGTGCGGTAGAAAAAACAATGACCCTTTCATGTATAAGATACCGGGCTCGGGCCGATGAGAAAATTCGGTGAAAAGTGAGTTGCCAGTGAAACCGGTGAATGGTCACAGTGTAATACCAATAAGTTTCTGCTACTAGTGAATAGCATTGAAGGTGTAGTAGTGCTTCTTCACTCGTAGACCTTTCATAAAATGTTATCCCAGTAAGAGTTGCTAAATAAGTGATAAGGAGAAAGTTATAAAGGAAGGAGAAGTGCTAGCAACTTGTACTTTAGTGACCTGCATTAACCGAAGCTTCCAAGCAACACTATTTCAATGTACTAATACTCTAATTACTAAACTTCTTTAAAGTACAGAGTTAGATAATTCACAGAGGCGTGTTGCAAGAAAACTATTAAAAAAGGTGTAATTGTGGCTTCTTCACTTATCCACTTTTTACGAAATGTTACACCAGTAAGAGTTGCTAATATAAATGATAAGGATATATAAATGATATGCTAATATAAATGATAAGGAGAAAGTTATAAGGCTAGCAACTTATAATCCAGTGACTTGTATTGATCGAAGCTTTTAAGCCACACTATCTGAGTCTACTTGACACTCTAACTGATGAACTTCTTTAGAGTTCAGAGTTAGATAATTCAGAGAAGTACTGCAAGGAAACTATTACTGGAATTCGAAGAGCTCTTTCTAGGAAATCAGAGGATGTTGGGAGAACAAAAATGACCCAACACCGAATCAATACGGGAAATCATCCTTCCATAAAACATCTGAGAAGACTAAGCAAGATGATGGAGATAATATTTCGAGGACTTTCCTGAGACCTGTTTGGTATACTTGGACGATATCATCATAGTAGGACGCACATTCGATAGCCATTTAAGAAACATCTGAGCGGTTCTGGAGAAATTAAAAATGGCCAACCTGAAGTTAAATCCTTCCAAATGTAATCGGCGACAGAATATCTCTGCTTAAGGAGTAAGAACAGATTCTGAAAAGATCTCCGCAGTTAAGGTCTGGAGTCGTCCAGATTTCCACCTATTAAGAAGTTTTCTTGGATTATGCACGTACTACAGGAAATTTGTCACGTATTGCTGGACCCCTTCACAAGTTGACAGAAGCTAAACAAAGATTTATGTGGACAGATGTATGCGAGAAAGCTTTTAAACAACTAAAAGTGACGTTCCCCGTTCTTACACAAACCGACAAATTATACATTTTAAATACAGACACCAGCAACGAAAATGTCGGAGCTCATTGTACAATCAGGAAGGATTTGGATAGTATTTCATTAATAAAATGGTTATGAATTTTTTTTCCCCCAAAGAAACAATTTGTTGAATTACAAAGCTAAATTTTGGAGCTCATAACTGTTCTTCACTTTAAGAAAGATGAAAAAGGTTTAATGACTTTACTAAATAAATTAAAAACGAAACTTTTCACAAGAGGAGTTTTTGGGATTTTCAATTTTTATACAAAAACAACGTAGAAAATTTGAACACCGTTAACTGACAAGGTCGATACCTGTGAAGCACCTCTCCATTTTACGCCACAACAGTGAAAGAACTTTGAAATTACATCCTACATTAAAAGCTCCAATCTCATAATAATAACAATGAACCTTCGGCCGTGTCAGATATAGAACTCATTACCTCTTGATCACAAGAACAGCTTTCTCAACACGTTCACCGTTGGAAATGATACTCTATTATGAGCATGTAAACATTTTAAAATGACCTTCGCTATTGCCACTAATAATTCATACATTCTCGATGAAAGATCGAAAGGTTTCATAATGAACATTTAATATATCAATTCATATATAGTGAATTGCAATCAAATTATTAAAAAATATTTTTAATGCAAGCAAACTCTTTAAAAGGGTATATTGCAGTATAATTTAAAAAATATACTTACAGAGAAAGAACTTATTTATTTTTAACTTCTTTACGTAAGCGATAGGAAAATTTAAAATAACGACTGTTTTCAAAGGAATAGTCACAAACGTAATAGAAGAAAAAGCAAGTGCATCTGTCTAATATTAGATAATTAAACTTCGTTTCATTGTGATTCGGATAAAGCCCGATGAAACCCATTTCATGATTATCAAAATGTAAATATATTATCACGCCGTTTTATTAATGCTGTTTTGAAGACAGATTTCTTAAAAATTATAAGCTACAATGAATATTTAAAAAAAACATTATCCTACGATTTCATGAGTCACAACCCTTGTTGCTTTTGTGACAATGATGATATTGAATTCAAAGCTTGAATTGATGGTTCCACTGACTTTTACAGTTCCGCAACAGGACCGAAATCGCTTATGATATTCGGCTTCGAATCGGAATGCAAGTATCAAACCTATATCGTCAGACGACATTCACACTTTGCCGACAGTTTTCCGTATTAGGACCGATATTTGTTACCGATAACGTTAAAGTTCAAATTTTTGACGTCGTTTGCCGATACGGAACGGATATCGTTACGAAATCACAATGCCAACTCGTACCTGGACAGCCGATATCAGCCCATCAGGATGCCGATAGACTTGTGTTTGCTGGGAGGAGCCTTGGTAGACAGAATGTATACTATTTTGAAAACAATGCATTTTTTTTTTCACCCGAACAATTCACTCGATTTGAAGAACTGTGGAAAGCAAGAATCAATCTAAAATATTGATAATGAACAGAAGTGAAAAAATCCACTAGAAGCAGAAATCAGAAAATTTATTGAACAAGACTTTATGTTACCCTCAGTTATCTACGTGATACGAATTTTAGATGGCCAAATTCATAAAGTAAGGAAAAAGTGTCGTTAAAAGGAAAGTGTAGAGAACAAAAGTTTATTAATATTACAACAAGGACTTTTCTTTTATTGACACTCAAGAATATAGAAAATAGCAGATGAAGAAGGAAGCATGGAAATTTAATACACATAATGATGCCGATTCACTTCATCCCAAAATTAAGACAACTAATGTGTGTACAATAAGACAAATGCAAGGCAACCTCATCGAACGCTTTCTGCTGCAAAAACATGACGATACACGGTCCGGTATCGAATTGATTAGAATTCTGATGCTGTTTTGAGACAAATCATGTACAGAGTGACAAGGTTGCATCTGGAGTTTCAAATATACTCTATCAGGAACAAATGAAGGGAGCGGCCATGGAAGAGTCTAAAACTGAGCTGTATGAGAAAGAGCATTATCTTGGTGGGCCAGTTGAGGTTCCACAACCAGTGCTATCATTCCGGTTATCATCTGTGTGCAAAACGAACTGAGATTTATCACTAAACATTAGGCAGGCCGCAAACTCGGTAGATCATCCGATTGAGACACCGTCTTATGGTATACATACCCCGTCTTATGGAGGTCTTAGTGTGATGCTGTAATATGACGTCATGGATATTTTAAACCAATGAGAATTTGTTTACATTCTCATTGTTTACATTCCGGATCCATTTCCGATTGCAATATTAAAAAAAATATTATTATCTCTATAAAGATTTATAATTAACAACTCCTCTTCAAATGTAAACTAGTAATAACTTGTATTCTCGATATCAACGTGGTTTATTTTCCCTGCGGAAATTGAAATTAGCTCTGTCTCGCGGAAAGTTGCCAGATATTTCAAACCAGCTCGATATCCAGATTTGTCTCGCGTTCCGCCCATTTTTTGACGTAGGTAAGATATTTGTGACGTCATTTGGCCTCATGTGAATCTCGCGAGATCTTCGGCTTGTCTCTCGATACATGTCTCATGCGATCATCTACGAATTTGCGGCCTGCCTTACATTTACTCGGGTTCGACTTTATGGTAGAGAGAATCGCCAAACTTAAAGGCATCGCATGAATCATTGCGGGATCCCCTCGCTGTTTTCCCGGTCGCGCCCAATAAGTTCTGACGTCCCGAACGTGGCGCCAAGTCGATGATGAGGCTCCTTTTAAACTGGCTTAACTACGAGAAAAATCTTCTCACACAGCTCCGAAGCATTATTCGCTTACTGAAGTCCTCCTAGCGTCGGCATGTTATCGTCACGTTTCTGAATATTATTGCATTCTGTGTCGGTCTATATAGAACCCTCTTCTTGATTGCAGCGCCACTGATGGGTGTGAGATTATGCGATTTCACCCAACTTGGATCATCATATAAGGATTGATTTCACAAGCTGTTGAACTGAAATCTAAAGAACTAATAATTCGCAGGATATATATATATATATAATGCCACCCACCTTGTCTAGTGACCAACGTGCCTGACTGTGGAATTGCGGTTCGGGTAGGAATGTATTTTCTCTCTTCTGTCTTTCTTTTATTGTGTGAATGGTGATCTACCCGATAAACGGGTACGTGTGGCATGTGTGTGTACTGAAGAAGTCGGACTCCTCAATAAATTATGGTTCAGTAGGAAAAGTGGAGCAGGCGCACCCCATATTGCCAATCTAGCTGGCACAAGACAACAACAGAATATGTGCATAATCGCAAGAATCAAATTCCAGAAATCACTTTATATCTTTAAGTGGCACTGACGTTTAAGCTTATCTTAACTATGTATTTCAATGATGATAGAAAGTAAATAAATAATAATGCAAGAATATTTTTGTGATTATTCTAAAATCATTGAAGGCTACAATAAAAAAAATTATTTCATTTAATTCACGACTTTGAGGGCCACAAGCACAAGATTTTTTGAATGAATTAAAATAAAAATCAATAAATTTACTTTTAATTTGATTTAGATATGTACAGGTATATATTTATCTTAAATTTGTAAAAGAGCTACGTTTCATTTAACTTGGATTTCATAAAGAATTAAAATAAATGAGATGAACAAGCAAATTGATGTAAGGAGGCGAGGTTGCAATTCTGAATGTATTTTCAAGATCTTTGTTCTTGAACAAACTGCCGAAAGCTGAAGAATGCATGATATCACAGGATAGGTAATAACACAAAAAAAAAAAAAAAAAAAAAAAAAAAAAAAAAAACCATTTTTACCCACTTTGTTTTTTAAAGCATTCCATTTAAAGATTCATTTACTTCTGGAGAAAATGGGATAAGAAATAAGTTGAAATACTCATTTTTACGAAAATCTTGAAATCTCTTGAATTAAATCAAAAATTAATGCAACATATTTTGTGCAACTCGCATGTTTATATGCAGCCAAAAGAACTGAAATAAATCAAATATTTTATTTGATTTCGCCAAAATTTTTCTTTAAAACGCTTTTAATTGTTTGGAACATACTATAAATAAATTGGTTTATTTCCTTCAAGTCTCAAATTTGAATCATTCAAATGTCGATTAAGAAAGATAAAACCCAATCTCCGTTTTTAAATTCAACCACAGGTTTCCATAAACATTACAGTTCTCTTTTGAGCCATCTACACAACCATAAGAAAATTATCCATGATTAAGTCCTCTTCTATAAAAACGTTTTCCATAGAAATTGACCATATTCCATCGGCTTCATTATTAACGAGTCCCTCATTTTTTCCAACCATGTTATGATAGCTAATAAAATTTCATCGTGGAATAAATACTTTAATGATATTAAAGCAGTCTGCCAGTCATCCATGGCTAATGAATAAAATTGATGCATTAACTACTCAGTTTTTGTGGCTAAAGTTAAGTGTGACCTCTTTTTTTTCCGGGCTGCCACATTTTCTATACAATCATTTTATTAATTCGACATCAATAAAGGGTTTTGATTTTTTCGCTATTAAATTTTCCTACTTTTGCAATGTTATTATTTTGAGTAACTGTCTTTAAAAAAAAAATTTGTTCAGACGATATAGTCCTTTATTTAGTTCTGTGATTTTAATCTTCATGCCGAGATATACATCATATGTTGTGTGACAATGTTGTTTCAAAATGCAGTCTTTAAAAACTACCAAATGTTTACAAATTAAGCAAAGTGCTTTACTGTTCCCCTAAATAAAAAAGCATTTCGTCCAGTTTTCATTAAAAACTCTTTTCTTCAATTTTTCTTTTTTTAGGTTTTGCTTGTTTTTTTTAATGACATGGAAGTCATCCAAAAACAATTATATATTTTTATTTTATTAGCAAATATCCATATGAATTATTTATAGAACTTGGTACAACAACGCAACATATTGTATAAAAATATAATTCGTATAAAATTGGTATACACATTTAAAGTTTTTAAAAATTTAACGACTGCTTAAAAATATTTTCCTTTTAAAGCAAAAATTATTCCAGAATACGAACTACATTATGCATATATAAACCAAATTGTAAACTAGTAATGTTTAAAAGCTTGTAACATTAAAGACAACCGAGCTCTTATTTTATCTTTTTACAAAGCCAAGTGATTGACTAATCCGATTAGGAATCACACTCTCAGCGATTTTAAAAATCAGATTTGCCTCCATCCAATCATTTTTAATAATCAAAATATTCTTTGAACTTAGATGTATTTTTTTTTTATTATTTACGGTCCGATTTTATTTATGAATAACATATTTATAGAGTAACGACAGCACACGAACAAACTTCGCTTTGCATCTTCTTTACTTGAATTTTATAAACGATTTTTTTTAATTAAGTAGCCCCAATAAGTTTAAAACTAATTTTAATTGAAGTAACAGTCATTCTAACCAATGATGTATCGTTAAAAATAACGAAAATCTGTATTCTAAAATTATCCTTTTCAATTCTTCAGTTCTCAAAAACTGAATTGAAAATTTCTAAATCAGAAAAATATTTAAATTAATTAATAACAATATCAAATTTTATGGAAGGAATAAAATTAATGCAAATTTAATCAAAAATAAATTAACCAGTAAAATTAGGAAAAACGCTTTATTATAATTACTAAACCGTTAAAAAAAGAGAAAAAGTTGACTTTCAATTATTTTTTAAATATTTTTTATTTTTAAAAATATTCTTCTAAGAAAAATGTAAAGTTGTTTTCACTAAAATTAATGACATTCAAATAAAAAAATCTGGATACAAGGAATAATAATAAAACGATAATGATATTTATGAATCAAATCTGAAGTGTAACACATCCCTTAACAATTCATCAAAACTATCACATTACGATTTTAAAATAATTAATTTGTGTGTTGTAAGTTCTAAACAAGAAATACTCTGAAAAAAATTTGTTTAAAATAATAAAAAAAACTATCCCCAAAAAATGAATGTGATAAACAATATTGAAAGGTTGCATTTTCTAAGTTATTAATTAAACATTCAACTCGAAAATTCCACAATCAATTATATATTGTTATATCAGTAAAAAATACTGAGACTGCAGGATTTAGAACTGAGAATTTTTCAAATGAAAATAGAATAATTCAATCAAAAAATCGATCACGACGTACATTAAATTTAAGCTCAAATATTAAACAGATTAAGGACTAAGGATTGATAAAATGATTTATAATTCTTCAATTATTTGAAATTAACTAAATAGAAAATCAAAGAAACATAATTGAGACGATTCATGTACTACTTACTGTACAGTTCATGTACAATTACTTACATAAATGCAATGAATTAAATTATTCACAAGACCTTAAGGTTTCATAGAACTTCCTTATTTTTATATCCGCATTTATATATACATTTGGGTAAAATAATTGATCACGCAAGCTAACAGAAACAAGAAATTATGTGATATAAATTAAGCCTTCTTCATTAAGTTGCTTTGTATTATTCAAACATATGGTGAACTCAAAAGGTATATGAAACATTTTTTAAATCAAAATATTTAAACAAAATTGAAATTATAAAAATGAAAATTAAATAAATAAAAGTATTAGTCACACAGTTTGAATTTATTTTTCTAACCCTTGCTGTTTGACGACGACGACGACAAAAAAAAAAAAAAAAAAAAAAAAAAAAAAAAAAAAAAAAAAAAAAAA
>JAPDSC010024455.1:0-47395 GCA_026290005.1 Latrodectus geometricus
TGTCATACAAAAGTACATAATTCCAAATATTGTTGATGACATCAGATTGCAGAGTTTATTGGCTGCCACAATTTCGTTTCCATATTTAATACATATGCAATATCTTATGCGTAATAATTTAGACTGCCACAGTTTTTATGAGAGCTAGTTCGTAAATTGTTGAATTGTACTTTATGCATTCAGGTTCTTTCTAAATTAAATGAATTGAAATGTAAACATCGTTTAAAAAACTCAAATTGTTCATAACGTAGAAATCAAAAATGTAATTTATTTTGAAACTTATATTTAACAAATATTGAAATTTATTCAAATACTGGAGCAAGCATTAAGTTAAATATCATGTTTTTTCTATTTTTGCAAACAGTGGAAAATATTTATTAAAAGTACTGAGATTTATTTTAGAATCATAAATTATTAGAAAACCCAATTCATTCTTATGATAAAGCCATGGTTACCATTCACATGTTTTATTACATAAACTATGTTGTATTATCTCGTCAATTGTAAAACATTTTTATCAAAAACTTTGGTTAAAATTGCACAGTAAATTGACTTAAAAAACGAATTGAAGACTGACATATTTATTGGACACGTTTAATTTTTCCACATCTTAAAATCTCTCGCTTTTAGTTTGATAGCACTAACGGCTAAGTTTGAAATATAAGAGTTTCACCATTTTTGTAAAACTTAATCTGACCTAAAGTTGTTTTTCTTCCATGCATTGCATTTAAGTTCTTTCCATCTGAAAGAAGAAAATTACTACCACTTTTTGAATCTGTCACAAAAGCCGGAAGCAAAGCTGATTTGAAAGAAAATTTCTACTCAAAATACATACAAAGTACACGAACAGCAAGTAAAAGTCCATTAACTTCCAGTGACTTACAAGAAATGTAAACAGTTTGTGAGAGAGGGGCAGTAAAATGCAACATCATTGGACAGTAAAAGGGAAATTCTTTTTATAAAGTTCACATCATTGTTCCCTAAAAGTAGATATAGGGAAAATAAAGGATTATAATTCCTGACAGTTATAATTCAAGTTATTATCTCATCATTGTGAAAAAGATAAAAAAGACAAAGAGCTTTACCTGCATGCAATGTGTTTATTTAAACTTTAAGAAATGTTTACCTTTAAAATCTGTTTGATAAAAAGGCTGTCATTTCAATCGGCACACTTAGAATAATCACATAGAATAATTAGCATAGTTTTCAATAAACTATCAATAAATGAATGCATAATATCGAATAATAAAAAGTTTTTGACAATATAATTTAGTTATAAAAATAAATGAGAATTCGACTAAGGCTAAGCCCCAATGTGGTTCGTTTTCATATCATATAAGAACGGATAGTATAAATATAAACTAATCATTTGTTTTCTAATCTAATCTTTATTGTTTGTTTGTTTTTTTTAAGTACATCAGATTTTATAATTATGAACTACACTATACAATAAATATTTAAATTTTCCATGATTAGTAGTAGTTAAAATACCACTTTAATATTTTAAGTTCTATTTAAATATACAACGCCATTATCTAAAAAGCTCTTACATGGTCCGATAATTCCTAATCCTTTTATAACAATAGAATGAAAAACAATATTCATATACTTAATACTCTAAGTTATTTTCAGCTCTTTATTAAACACTATGCAGAATAAATAACATAAAAATACACTGTTTGACATGATTGAATTAGTTAAATGATGTTTATAAATGAAATTTACAAATGAATGTTAGTATGATTATATATATTATGATATTTTCTACCCTGAGAGATGCTGATGATTGCAAACTAAAGGTATATAATGCGCCAATTATCTCAGCATCATTTTACAGTTGCATTGTATTTCCTACTCATAATGTTAAAATGCACAGTATAACATGATTGAAAGTTCGTTATATGAAGTAAATGAATGAAATTTAAAATGAATATGCCAAATTAACTCAGCTCGCCATAAAATTTCATTGCATTTCTGCCAAATAAATATGAAATAATGAAGAAAATTGTGTTAAGCTCTAATAAATACATTCTAGGTAATTTTTGAGACTAAGAAATATAGTATTTTTTTAAAAGGAATGCAAGTTGAAGAGACTGTGTTCAGGCTAGCGATTTCAAAATTTTCTCAAGGTTTTGATGAAATTTCCTTGTTAAGATTTTTATATTAAGCATTTCAGTGTGTGATCAATTACACTTACATAAGTTTTCATGTAAATATTTTTCTTTTTAAACATTGTTAATATTGTTACACAAAAGTACATAAATTTATTATTCTCTAATATTGCTTCTGTATTCAAAAAATCTACAATGTAATCAAATATATTTCTATAACAATTGTATTATTTCTTTCATATTAATTAACTAATCTTAAAAAATTAGCATACTGAGATCTTAAATACTTTAAATAGAACGCTTATTTAAATTCTAATTCTAATTAGTTTTCGATCTTTTCATTGTGTAAGAAATGAGTTAAAATTTGTTCCAATTAGAAAAATATCTCCTTTGTATTCAACGACATCGGCCCTTAGGAATTAATTGTACATGAGCCTTTGATTATATAATAAAACAAATCTCATGAATATGTTTGGAACGCGTCAACAAAGAGTTTTAGTTTATCAAAGACCTTCATCAGTAGAGAAGGCCTTAGATGCAATTATGGAATTAACACAATCTTCAGCATCTAACTATTGTTCGATCCCATTGAATGAAAGCATGTCTTTTCCAATGTGAGTTGTGATCAGTTTAACTTAGGATCCAATGGAAAATTAACCTGCATTTCTACTAATGTCCTCTTTCCAACACTCTGAAGAACATTTTGAGTTTAATTTGTTGACAGAAATTGTATAGATAAGAGTTAGAATACGTATAGAATGTATAAGTAGATAAACATTAAAGATTAATGGAATGAATTGGAAGTCAATCAGAATAAGTTAACGATAACAGTTGAAGTATTATATATGTATCAAATTTTCTAAGATAAATATTTTGTAAATAACTTAGATTTAAAGTAGAATTTATTTTATTAACATTTTTGTAATCAAATTAATTTTGATTTCAAATTATTCTATACCTTAAAATGTATATATTAAGCATTTTAAGCTCAAATATTCATTTGCAAATTTTAAGCAATGCTATTTATTCTTAAACTGAGGTTGGTTGGTTGGGTTTTGTGACCCTAGGTTCAAAAAACATAAGCTGGGCAAAATGAAGAGAATGGGATTTAAATTTATAAGAATTTTAACTAATAATATGTTTTCAGTTAAAGGATGAAAAAATATATAACTTCTCTTTTTATTTACTTAATTGTTAAAGTATGCCTTATGCACACAAATCTGTTAATTTAAGTCTTCATTATTTATTAATGGGATTTTGTGTAAAAGATGGAATGTGTACCTTGTGCAAAATTTGTGACTTGGGTTAATTTTTTGCTTAGAAATTAACATCAGATTATATTGATATTTCATTTATTCTAGTTGTATTAAAATATCATAAAATATTTAATCGTTACAAAAATAAATTACTTATTATTATTATTAAATTTCAAAAATCAACTGTCTCATTATGATGAATTAATAGTTCATTACGGTATTTGAGATCAAGTTTATAAATTCAGTATGTAAACGTAGCATAAATAGTAATCATAATGGAATTCTAAGAATACTAAACTAGAAAACTTCTCAATATCAAAAGTATATTTTTGAAAACTTATAAAACAAAATTATATGCGACTCCTAATCAGTCATCTTTACATCGCTCCATACAGATACAATATGTAAAAAGATAAATTATTAACATATAATATTTAAATATTTGCCCACACGAATCCTCGTCTAATCCCACATAATATTTGTAAAAGATGAGATAGACAGTTTGTGCAAGTTAATTTATAACTGCTCAACAGCTGTATATATTAACCACAATAAATTCGTTTTTTCCAACATTAATTTATCAAATATTATAAACAAAAACTGATTTCTTTAGTTACAAATGAAAAATTTTCATATGATTATAATGTAATTATATCTTCCTATAGAATCAAAGTATGCTCAGAAAATGATACGATTCAATATATAAAAATTATTATGTAATGAATTTTACGAAAGGAAATATTTATTGGAAAATATCCATTTATTAAAACATGACATACTTCAATGTTTAATTATAGTGAACATTGAAATTTGGAAGAAAAACTTTTTTTCGTTAATACTGTTCTATCAGGATCAAAATGTTGACAACTATTTCATGAACTATTTCGCCGAAGATTTTAAAAATTATGTCTTTACATAAAAAATTTGATATTTTAAGCAAAACTTACCAGCAAAAAATATATTTTTATTCATAAAGAAAAATCGATCAAGAATCCATAGTTTTATAGTTCCACAGTTAATAACTACATATTTAAAAGGGTAAAAGTATCAATGGGTTAAAACTAAAAATACATATATATTATTTCGGATTAAATTTTCCGAAATAATTATAAATTATTTTATAAATATTTGAAATAATTCATTGTTTTGAAATTATTAAGGAAAAAGTTTTTCTTCAATTTATTAGTTATGACATAAATATTTAATTATAAAATTGAAACGGTTTCGAATTTCCTGAAAAAAGAAAGACATGAATTCAGTAAAATCTAATAACTTAATTTAATGCATTTTATTGCTCTAATGCACAATCTGTAATCTGAAATCCCTTTAAATATTTTATATGATATCAAAACCTTTAAATAAGCAGTTAATGTTTCGAATTGTGACTGTAAATAGCAATTTCTAAGCATATAAAGCTAACATGTCATATACATTCTACAAATTACAAAATTTTGGGATTTTTATTTCTTAAGTTATGATGATAGTAAATGTATTTTTTTGTTAGTATAGCAATATAATTTTACAAATTCTTATGAAGACAATATTGAAAAGTTACGTTTTCATAAGTTTGAAGGAGAGAAAGTTTAAGGATTAGCAAGCAGATTTTAATGGCAAATATATTTCATATTATAGGCAGAACTTAGGGCAGGGACAAGTAGTTAGTAAGAGCAACCAAACATTACTTTGTTTTAAATGTGATAAAAAAAACGAATACTAAAAATATATTTGATTTCATACCAAATGTATAAATACGTTTTTATTAATAATTAAAATTAATTAAAATGTTATCAGTTTCGAAAATCATAATTTTATTTCTAAAAAATTAAAAATTAGTTGAAGGCCATAGAAGAATGGAAAATTTGTGAATTATAAATTTTAAATTTATAATTTTTTGATTAATAAATGAAGGAAAATGTTTTGAAACTTAATTTTAGTTTGCAAAACTCAGGATCGAATTTAGATTATAATGAATATTTGCTACCATATGTTAATGAATATCTGTTACTGCGAAACTATATTAATCTAACAAATAGTTTTCAATAATTGAAAAATATTTTGAATCAAAGGCAAACATTTTGAGAGAATTCTTGCGACATGTCTCACAACACCGTTGCCGAGCTGGCAACCAAATGGTTAGTGCTTCACCTTTGATTCAATAAACCGAATTTTTAAGTGATTCCTGGTATCTGTTTTAAATTGTAGGCCACGTTCTAATTGGTTCTCATGTGTGAAAAATGGCAAATGAGTAGCAAATGCATAGCATCGTCCATATACAATTACGAAAATTCAGTACGAAACAAATACATAAACACAAATGATGAATGTCAACTAAATATATTTTTTTATGCTTTATCTTTTCTTCTTTGAGGAATGTTTAATTAGCAAAAACTTAGAATGTAAACTCATTGAATAATGTATGTGAGGAATGAATCCGAAATTTATGAATTCTGCGTTTTAGGAAGGGAACGAATTTTTTACGATTACTTAAGAATTCGTGAGTCCGGAATAGCACATTGGGTGACTGAATACCTGGTGGGCACAGTCCACCTGCTGAATGCTTCTGATTCGTAACGAGTGGTTAATGATGTGTGCACCGACAAACGATCTCACCTGCTGAGCCATTCTCTCACATTAGCAGTTACAGAATCGTTCATATTCATTTAAAACAAGAGACACCGAAAGGCAGCGCCATAACACTGTTACTGCACACTATTTCAAACAGTAGCACACCTGAGGAGCTGTAAGGAAAATTTATTTCAGATTTTACTATTCCAATCCTGGGAAAAAAGAAAGGAAGTATTTATAATCCTTCGAGAAGAGCGTTTTATGTATTGTTGTTTCAAAATTACAGATATAATAATGACTCGTCTTTAACTTCAGAAAGGATTTTTTTTTAAAGAATAAATATCACTCAATGTTCGATAGTTGTAAAAATATAAGACGATAACACATATTAAAAGGATTTCTTATCCATGTAATAATTAATTACATTAGATTTTATTCAATATAATATTTTAAATTTTCTTAGAAGATAACTTTTTCTCGGAAAAATGTGTAAATAATTTGTATTTGTTCAGCCTACTTAGAATCTAATGCTTGTATTTAACGTGTTGATTTAAATATTCCTATTATCTTTTAACTTAACTTAAAATTAATTTTTCTGATTCATATTGAATAAAATATAGCATTTCCTGTTATTTTAAGTAATTTTTTATATGAACTTAAAATGTTATCTCTTGATTCATTTAATTATAAACTGAACAAAAAACAGTGAGAAAATTGAAATATGAAATAAGAAGATTGATAATAGTAAAGTAATAATTTTGAGGCTATGGAAATGAAAATGAAATGAATGTTGGCTAAAGAAAGGGAGATATTTAGATTAATTAAAAAAAATCATCAAAACATAGTAAATCTAAAATATATCTAAATTGCACATAAAATATAGTTTAGATATATTTTGTGTGTAGTTTATAATTAATAAATTAAAATATATTTTAGATATATTTTATATTCATTAATTTCTTGATCACCTATAGAATATACAAGAGGACTCGCGCAAGAAACGAGTACGAGTTATCTTGTTTATTTGTCAGTTAACATACTATATTTTGTTCAAAAGTCGTAGTTTAACATTTAATTTCCTTAAAAATTTTAAAAAGTTCATAAAAAAAGTTTTATATAGATTATATTATTATACTATTTATAAGGAACTTGTTTTTAATTATCTTGCTATTATTTATATTTATTAAAAATTAACAATGTATAAAAACTAATTCTTAGAATTATTTTATAAACTATTCTAATATATAAAAATTAAAAACTATTGAACAGAAAAATTCTGTATTTATAAGCAGATATTTTTAAACTTTTCCAGCTCATTATTTATACTATAATCACAATTGTATCTTATTTCGTTAGAATTATATAAATTATCTAAAACTATTTTCATTTCTGTCAAATATTCATATAAATAAGTTGCTTACGAAAAATATGTAAACTGTTTGACGGAAACTTTACAAACTAAACTTTTTTTTTCTTTTATTATATTATTTGTTTGTAAGGAAAAAATTTAATTCAATCTTTTTTCACTGAAATTTATAGTTATCATAGAATTTACGTATGTAACTCTAAAGACTTCAATTAAAATTATGTTATTTTTATTAATAGTTAAACTTTTTTTAAATTTAATGCTATAAGCAATTTACGACATTATTAATTTAAATAAAAATAAAAATACAATATAATTAATTATAATATGCTATAAATAATGATCTAATTTCTCATGTCAATATTTTCTTTGGTATTTTCAAATCACGAGAAACATTTTTTCGATCATCAATAAAACGATAAATCTTAATATTTACGTTTGTTATTTAATTACAAGGAAACTCTTTTCAATTTATAAGCATGGAATCTGAGTATCAGACAATGAATTTGGGTTGTTTAGAATTTAAAAATGATTGTATAATATTCCCTGGTTTTCCTTAGATTACTATATTTTCATTTTTATTATTAGTTATAATGCTATTTTTAGCATATTTTTACTTTGAATACATAAAAACAAATTATTTGAGTTTTTATATAATTACATGATTATAAAACTTTAAATGCCAAAACATTTACATCCAATTTTTCTTATAATTTATTCGCCTTGCGCTTTTTCAAATTATATACATAAAATCAGAAAATTTTTTTAATTAATCAGAAAATTTTCTTACTGGTATATATTTTATAACTCCAGACATACACGTTAATTTATTAGCAAGCTATATTTATTTAATTTAGTAACTAACTTTCTTTTGATTGTTAATATTTTGTTAAAATTATGACCAAAAGATGATACCAACGAAAATTAGATTACTTAGACATAATAGAAATTAAATTATTTAGATACACATGTAATTACTAACATGATTTTATATTAATAATCATGTTAGTAACTGCATGTGTTTTATCATGATTAATAATTACATGTAAGTAACTTTTATGAAGTAATATAAATAATAGAATTTTTAGAAAATTGATATTTTAAACTAGAATAAAAGGCATTTTCCATAGTTTTCGTCACACGTAATATTGTCAAAATTAATCATTTGGAAAAATAAAAGTTATTGTTATGTAAAACAATGCTTTTTAAGGGAAAACATAGTATTTAAGAAATCAAATTAATTGCTGTAAAGATTACTTATTGAAAAAGATTAAATCCAATAATTAAAAAGCATTCTAAAATAATTCATTTATTAACCTTCAATAATTTCTCAGATAAAAAGTATAGTAAATAGCTAAAAAAAATTAAAAATCAAAATATTACAAGCATATGAAGTTTTCACATTATTATCTTAAGGCAACCAAGCGAGATCGGACTCTACAAATTTTGAATAAAATATCCCTTAATCTGTATATTTTTTAAACTCAAAATAATTCCTGTAAACATTTGCAATTTAACACTATAAATAAAATTATTTTATATATATATTTATACATAAAATTCATTTTAAATATAAGTAAAAATATAACACTTTTTGTAGTTTCAAACTTTAAAAACGGTACAGATAAACTTTTTTTGTTTTGAGTTTGAGAAGAATTTTATATTTAGCATATAAATTCTTTTTTAAAAATATTCTTAATGTTCTATATAATTTCCGATCTTTTTATTTAAGCAACAAAAGGAAATCATTATTCTATGCGTTTTAAAAATCTTGTGGTTTTACATAATGAGAAAATTTAAATGAAACCAAGAACAAATTAGAAAAGAGATAAAAATATGGACATACTTTTCATGCGAAAAATAAATACCACGCTTCAATATATTTTTCAAAATATAAATTTTGACTATAATATTTCCAAAATTTCTTTCACTCTGAGCAATATCCATGTCATATGAGTAACTGAAAAGCAACTTACTTCACTCACAAAGTTTGTCAACATTCCAATGGCTCAAAGGATAGTTCAAACGCAACATCCTCTCTCGCCAAAAGGATTACAAAGTAATAAGAAACGCCAGGGATGATGAACAGATCGGCATCATATGATCACTTCTCCCTCGATCCGCTCAACCCAATCCAGGTGACTGCACTATAACTGCTGCAACAACGGAGATGGGGTTGCCAGCTCATTTGGCGATAAAAAATAATTCTTTCTCATTGCATTTGAACTTTAGAATAAAAGAAAACAATTTTTTGCATTTTCTTGTAAAACATATTTTGTTTACTTTTCATATCTTTTGCTCACCTTTGAAAAGATTTTGAAGAATGGAACGAATGCAATATTTCCTCCAAAAAATTTCAAAATGTAAAAAAGGATGTTCAAAATCATAAACAGAAGTGGATTTCAAAAATGTTTCAGTGTCTTTCGGTATTGGGAGCTCGAATTCTTCAATTTTTGAAACAAAATTGAGATTTAGAAATTCAAATCTTACCATTTAATTAATAATGGTATTTTAACTTTATTTAATTAAAATAACGCAATTAAACTTACCTTTATTTTTTTAGTTAATATTAAGTAATTTTTTTAACTCAGATTTGATTTAACTTTTGAATGAAGCGAAATTTGTTCTCATTTTTTCTGAAAACGAATTTTTTAATATTTTTTATAATCATATTGATTTGTTTCAACTAAATTTATTAAAAAGTTAGTTTGTTTTCTTCAATTCAATTTTTTTTCAAAAATTTATTTACTCAATAAAATGCAATAATATTTTTCGGTATCTTCAGTAGAGGTTTTAAAGCTTATACTGTAAAATAATTCTTTGGATTAAATAAAGTTATTTTTAAATAAAATTGCTGAAGTTTGCCTGTTTACTGATTAGTAATTAATTTCTCTAAAAATATATGATTACTGCATTAATTATAATATTAATAAAAATATAGTTTGATTTATTATTAGTTACAATAAAATTAATTGTAATACTAAAAATATTTCAAATTCTTTATAATTTATGGATTTTATTATTGATCTTTTCAAAGTTATATTGATAAATATTCGTTGTAAAAAATTATAATTTTTCAATATTTATTTAGTTTTTTTGAATTTATATAAGAATTTTTATCTTTACCTACTTAATTAGATTAGAATTTTCAAAATTTGAATATTTCCAGAGTCATTAAGAATATTTTGGATTAAACTTTTTTTCAAGTTTTTTTAAGACAAAAAGAAAATTTATTAATTGATTTAAAAATTTAGCCATATTGTTATATGGTTTAAATTTGGATATAATAAACAAAAACATTTTCTTTCAATTACAATAGCTACTTACTTTTTGAAATATTATAGGATTTGAAGACGTTTTGATAAATGACGATTTAAATACCGGATTAAACGTTAAATGCTCTAAGCAATAAATAACAGTATTATTTTATGTGTTTTACATATTTTTTCGATTACAATCAAAATTATCATAAGTCGTTGTTGGCGTCTGTCAGATTTCTGAAGATTTTGCTTTAACTGTTACATATTGTGTTCCAATCATTTGGAACAAAAGGAAATTATTTCAGTATGAATAAATTTAACAAAAGTTAGAGTTTATGTTAACCAAATAAAATTTGAACAATTTTGAATCGGTTGTAAAAAATAAAATAAAAAAAAATTAGAGGAAAACATGGACTAAGCCAAAAGTTGAATAAAAAAGTTAAAATAAGATGGAATGTTGCAATGTGTGTAATTATTTCATGAAGCTATTTCTTGATTTGACAAAAACTTTAAGAGTCAATATGAGTTTTATTATGAATAAGTAATTAAACTTACTGACATCACAACAAACGTATGAAATATAGCCAAGGTTGATTACTCATCCCTCAAGTCCTCTAAGAATACTTTTTTCTTTTTAATGGGAATCAAAACTCATTCTGATCAAATATTGATATGCGGGAATTTTTTATGCAGACAAGATTTAACACTTTGACTAAAAGTTGTAATTTGCGAATCAACACTCTTTATACCAAGTGACTCATACATAAAAATAAAATTCTATATTTTCCATGAATTCTTATGTACAATTCCTGAGCTATACTTAACATTCATCTGTTATATTTCTCTAGAAAATTAATGTTCATTCGTAAATCATAGTATTCAAATATTAGAAACAATATAGTATTAACAAAAAATTTTAAAATGTCAGTACTAACATTCATATCGATACAATTATTACAGTTTTAAAATAGACAATACATATTAATTTTTTTTATTTTATGTAAAATCTATGTAGAATTTTTCCTTTCAATATTTTTTTAAAATCAATTTTAATGAAAAACATAAAAATTCTTCGAAATATAAGTTATCTTATCAAAAGATGATTCAAAAAAAACAATTTGCCATGTAAAATTGATGTTTTTTATGCTAGACCAACCTTTTGGTTAATATGAAGATGATTAAAATGTACTATATAGATATTTATCAATGAAAAATTTATATTTATTTTGTATGCAATCTTCTTGAAGAAAAATTTTAAAAAGAAAATTTGTATTCATTATTTTTAACGAAATTAACGTAAAATATTTCAAAAAGAATATTTACAATATTTTGAAATTTATAGTAAGCATAAAAAATTATATAAAAATAAAATAAATTAATATGTAAAATATTCAACTATATAACGAGTGTTTTCCTATTCCCATGAAAGTGACTATTTAATCCTCACAACTGTACATAAAACTATTATGCAAGTTTATAATTAAAGAATAAATTCAAAACGCTGTAAAAGGGAAAGAAAAAATTGATCAGAATGACGTCAAATTTGAATGGAATATTATTAAAGAAGAAAATGTATGACGCATGGCGTTAGGAAAAAATAGTTCAAATTTTATTAACAGTTAGCGTTGCAAACGTCTAACTATGTAAAGAGAAATACCGTAATACCTGTAAGGTGCATGACTCGTTGCAATTGGTATAAAAATACTACTTTCTTGGTTTTTCATCATTTTTCATCTGAAAAGTTCGCCATGACTGTCTCAATGAAAGATTATACTCCGTTTGTAAGGGTTTCTTTACAAGGTCGATGATTGTACATCATTAGCTATACAGAATTTTGGTCACTCAATGGCATGAAAAGAAGCGTTTGTTCGATT
This sequence comes from Latrodectus geometricus, assembly GCA_026290005.1. Lineage (NCBI taxonomy): Eukaryota > Metazoa > Arthropoda > Arachnida > Araneae > Theridiidae > Latrodectus > Latrodectus geometricus. The sequence goes on from JAPDSC010024455.1 coordinate 12,433, forward strand.
ACTTTTATGAGTCTTGAAAAAAAAAGCAATTTAAAAATTGGAAAAGACAAGTTTCTTTGACGTGGAATCTGATAGAAGAAGTAATATTAATAGAATAATTTAACGCCAGTAGAACGAGTGGCCACAGCAATGCAGAAGGAGTAGACAGGTTATTAAAACTATGCAGTGCATAGGGAATTGCTCAAATACTGGACATGTTTGGGAACAAACTGCATAAATTCTGCTTAACATTTTGCATTGTTATCTCTACAAAATCATCCATGTACAGGAGTTGCTTTGATATGTGTAGGAGTTCATGTGTAGAGACTTTTACTTGTTTCAATGAAAAGACCATTAAATGGACGAGGAAAATTTTATGTATAGAGGAAGCTTATTTCTATTTAGCATTATATGCCAATCAAAAAATTATCAAGTACGAACATTAGAAAACCCACTAGCAAATCAACCCACAATACTTCTGTCTGCAAAGGTTTTTATATGCGGTGTAAATGGTATTATTTGTTATGAAACCTTACCTTTTCGAAGATCCGGGTACTTTCGATCCTTTTACATATATCGTCACTGGTAAGCACTATGTATGTATATATATATAAATATAATTGTTATATATAATAGAGAATTAAAAACATTGAAAAAAGAACATCAATAAATTACAAATGAAACAGCACAAAATTTAATTTAGTAAGCAGAACGAAATATATTTATATTAAATTTGAAATTTAATTTAATAATTTTAATAAATTTAAAATTTTAATTTTTAATAAATTTAAATTTTGTCAAGTGTTTTGGTAACGTTAGCACTATATTCCATTTTATGTACGTATGGTTTGCCTATAAAATAGAACTTCTTTTCATATTCATTTTGTTTTTTAAATAGAAATTTTCAGTCATGCTAAGAGCACAAACAAGCTAAAAATTAAAAAAAGGAGGCCTATTATCAAGAAAAATTTATAAAAATAAGACAGAAATTGATTTAAATAAAGATATCGAAAATTTAAATCTTTAAAATTTGGTATCCTCTGAATGAACATAGACGGACACTGTAGTGCAACGTAACTGCTCAACAGGCAGGATATTTAAGTGAGAAATTTTGATTTCAGGTCACAAATTCTTATTAAATTTTATTTTGTGCACTCGCTGAATTAGCAACCAGATGGTTAACATTCTGCCATTTCGAAGAACAATTTTTTAATTCAATTCCCAATTTAGAAATTTCTTGGCTCAGATATTTGTAAGTACTAGCAATCTATTTTAAACTGTGTTTAAATATCTCGTCTAATTACTGCTTATGTGTATCAAATGACTATTGAATGATAAACAATATAAACCAAATGAAGTTAGATCGCTAGTAGTTTGGCCTCACATATAGATTTGAGAGCAATACAAATAAATGTCAGCATTAGAGTGAGAACTTATTGTTGGGTTCAAAGAAACGAAATAGTCTAATTTACCAACCGATTGTCATTTGGATTACAATAATGTTATCAGATGATGCTTGAAGGAATGAGTGAAATTCAGTCAAACATGCCATCCAAAAGGATAGATTGACTTAGTGAAATGAAGGAACAAGTGCCATTCATTCGTCAGAACGGCACTCACAGCCACAAGTTTATCATCACTAACAATCCCGTGTTCAACTATGTTTGAATGACTGTAAAGATCTTTGACAGGTAACTCAGAAAAGAGGGAACAGCACAAGGTATCATTTGTGCCTAATACTATTGACCTCTACGTAATAAAAAAGCCAACTATAATGGTATCTGGTACATTAGACCAGAGATCTTACTACCTGGAGTAACATTGTCTCATTGACGAGTCCTACTTTGATTTTAATCCCGATGATCAGCGAAGACGGGTCTTCAGACAATCCGTATAGCAGTAGAATGATATTTGATTGTTATCAACGGTTTAATTTGAAGTCACGGTTTGAGGTATGATTTCATTTCACAGCTGGATCTCTTTGGTTGTCGTCCTTTATAGAACATTGTCCATCCTCTACGCCCTGTTGTGTTATACTAAATTATATAAATATTATACTTACTTACTATTGTATTTATTTTTTATGGATTAAAAGATTAAAGAATATTTCGCGATCTTTTTAAAACAAAGTATATTCATTGATCAATTTTTACTCAAAACTATATTCTACCACATAAGCTACCATTGCATTATATCATTTTGTAAATCAAATATCATTTAAATTCAACAATTAATCATTAAATAATGATGATTTATTTGATTTATTTAATACAGAAAAATTTTCATAGTTTATATTTTATGCCAAGCCGAATTATATACGTAAAAAGTGTAAAATAATTTTATACTTAAAATTTATTCGCGTTTGATTGATGACAAGTAACAATTCTTTTAATCAAAAAGAAAAAAAAAACGATACATCCAAATTTAATTTTCCTTGATGAAAATTTTACCCAAAAAATAGAATATATTTCTATTTTTTGTGTAAAATTCTCTTGCTTATAATATTTCTGATAATTTATTAAAATTGTCTTTTGTATGATAGTTTTTTTAATGATAAATTTTTCTAAAAATACATATTGTACTTTTAAATTTAATAAAATTAAAAGTATTGTATATATTATAGCTAAATTTTTAATTCTTCGTTTTACTACACTGCTTTAATTTGAGTGCATGCTTTAGTATTATAATAAAAATTTCAGGATTTTATTAAAAAGCTCTTTTAAATATTCTTACACATTTTAATTTTATTATGTCATACATAGTTATTATGCAAAGTTATATTAGGGAGTATTTTCCTAAAAATAAATTGTTATTTTTCAAAAATTACTTCGTTTTTTACTAAATATATAAAAACTTCTATTCACACTAACTTTATAATTAATAATGAGTAATAATGATTTTATAGAAAACACTTATAGGCATACTTATTCAAACATATTAAGCATATACAAGCTACGAACTGCATGATAAAAAATGACAGAATTTTAATAAAGCGTCTTCATAAATATATTTATGTTTATATTTTAGTACTTTAAGAATTTAATCCCTTTAATGCATCACTTAATTTAGTAGTGATTTAGTAGGAATAAATATCTTAAGTGAATATTTAGGATGAAATATTTTATCATAATCTTGAAAAATGAAATCAAATGATCTTAATTGATTATTTATCAGGATCTATAGTCTATAAAAAGTTTGATGTCAGCAATTTGAAACAAAAGAACACACTTTTAGACTTATTTGTATGGATAGTAATATTATTTGAATCAAGAAACAAGTCTTGAATTTTAAAGAATTTAATTGGTAACATTGTCTATGAATTATGATGCCAATGTTAAGGAAAATCTAAAGAAAATTGCATGCAATGAGGTGAATTTATCGATCAAAAATGTACCGGTAAAGTATGAAAGATTAATATGCTAAATAATAGCAGGAAATTTTTTAATTTCTTATCCCATAATATATTTCTAAATTTATCAAAATCATATTTTTAAAATTTCATATGAGCAGAAAGTTAAAAAGATATTAATTCAGTCATTTTAATTTCAGTAAGCGTGATTTTAATGACTTAGCATTGTTTCTGATGGCCTAATATCAATAATAATATTTTATTATGATAAATTCTATTATATTTTTATGCATCTAAGAATAGTAATTTTATCAAGAGTGTATAAACTTGAATGGGCAATACACCGTGCTTATATTTCTGCAATTTGCGCAGTTTTTATTAAAAAAAATGTATTAAAATAATCAATATTGCAGCTTTAAATATACTATCTCAAAACAAAATCATTAATTTTTGTTGCAAAAATTAAATTAAAGAAACATACTTTCTTTTGTTTATAATAGTAGAAATTAACCAAAATAATCTGATAAAATCATATTTATTTGTAGTGACGTTATTTTGCAAGTTTGAAGTTTCAAAACTTGCAAAATAAAAAATTATCTATTTAAATAAAGCAATAAAAGTAGGTTCATCAGTTGTCTCCAACAATCAAAAATAGTATAGAATTTATAGTTCTAAAACTTATGATTGCAGCTAATATTGGATATAGGACAAATATTTTGTAAAAATGTAATTGTAAAAAGGTTGGATAATTTCTTCTTAATAATTAAATTATAATACGCTATACATAGTAGTGGATATTTCATTTCACAGCAAGTAAAATAATACACTAATTAAAGAAAAATGAATGGGAAGTATTGGAAAGTTATAAAGACTGGAACTGATTTCAAGTTGAAAATGAAAATCCTGATATTCTTACAAACAAATATCAGATTTTGGAACAAAAATATAATTTATATCCTTTTGTAAAACATTATTTTTCAATCAATGTAGTAGTTATTTTGCACATGTTCAAAACAACGGTAAAAACATTCAATGATAATTTCAACGAAGTTATCTTCATGGAATCTCAATTTTTATCAAAGCTTCATGCTTTAATAATTTTCAACCGACATGCCTCACAACTACGATATAATCTTTAAAAAAAGTGTCGTTTAACAATATAGCAAAAGTCTAATAAACAGCTAAGCTATAAAAGCAATAAAAAAAATGTTCGATAAAAAAATAAAATATTTTTTTAGAATTAAAACTAATTTTTTATAAAATTATTCTTTTAATTTTTGAAGAAAAAATTTTGATAAAATATTATACTTCCGTTTGTTTTTGTCCCTACAAATCATTTTAAATAAAACAGGTGTATATATGCAACATTGTTATACCTTCTTCACGTATTTGATACAGTTAACGAGTAATTCACGCGTACAAATGAAATGAATAGGGTTTGTAATTTCCTGCAAACAGAAACACTTTTTGAGTATTAAACGTATTCGTTATTTGTTTGAAACATTAGGATATATATTTTTCAGTGCACCAATATTTTCAGGAGCAGTAAATTTTATGAAACGAAAATTATCGTCGTTTGTTATTTTCTGCTTATTTCTAATATAGTCATCCTGGTATACTAATTAACTAATTGCTTAACTTTCTCAAAATTAAAAATAAAATTTTCTTAAAAATTTAACAAATTTTATAAATTTAAAAATAAGGATTACTTAATTTTTGGTTCCAGTAAATATGCCTCATAACATTTAAATCATTTCTAAAAGCATCTATTTATTAAACTATATTATAATATTATTTGTAATAATGTAATCCTAAAATAAATATATAAAAATGGAGGTTGTCTTAGTTTCAGCATGAGAAAGCCTTTTGAGATTCCACTTAGGAATTTTTTCTAATGGCTTCAAGTTTAGTTTCATATGAGCATTTTTTATTTAAATATAAGTTCTTGAGGTAAAAATTAAACACATAAGTAAATATTCTTTCTTTTTTTTGCATTTAATAAAGTTGAAGTATTCAGTATATTTATATTAGTTATATAGATACTCATTTAAATTACGTAAAGAATAGTATTGAGATTGATGACATGCAATTTATATTTTCAATTTTATGTCACATAATAATTATTTCATAATTTAATTTAATTTTAATTTTTTGTTCTTAAAAACAATTGAATTATGTACTTTTATGTCTTATTTTCTAAAGTTTTAAAATTTGTAAGATTTTGCGAATAAATTGATAAAATAATTGAATAAATAATAATACTGGAACATGACAAATACGCTAATGTTCTTCAAGCAAGAATAAAACAGAATGCAACATCAGCAATGCTTAATGGTTGCATTAGTCAGTTACATAATTTTGTTGACAATATTGATGAAAAGAATTGTATAAAATTAATATAATTTATATACTCCTGCTATCTTTTTCATCCAATTTTTTGATGGGACGCGATGGGAAATAATTTAGATAAAAACTCTTATGCATGAAAGAAATTATCAAAAAACTACTATTCCCCAGAACTCTGATGTAGTTATATTATTTAAATTCAAATCTCATAATTTTACGTTCACTTTTATGTTCCAAAAATACTTCTAAGTACAAAAATGCTATGTGAGACATGTTGCGACCTCTGGCCTTAGTTTGATGAATTGTGTGACTGGTCTGTTGTAAAAATTAACAAATTTACGAAGTTCTTTTTTCGGTGTTAAGATAAATGTTATTTTTATATTGATACAATCCTCTAGAATAAATTTCATACAAATGATCAATGACATAAGTAAAATTTGGTCGATAACATGATCGTTAAGAGTATTTTGTCACTAAAATATTCAAGAAATTTGCTTAATGAAAAATACTGTGGTGGCTACAAAGAAATTTAATAATAACTTGATGAGCCAATTTATTAAATATTTGAAACTGATTACACAACAAAAGTAAGAGAAAACCCTTTTACATCTATAATTTTAATTTCTAATAAAACATTAATATTTTTGAAAATATTTGACCTTTATGATTTATTTCTATTAATTATTGTTGTAATTTCGTATTAATTCAAATTTTTTGATTATTAAGCAATTATTATTTATACTCTGAATCACTGGAAATGAAACATAACAAATTATATAATTATTTAAAAATATCATATTTTTAATTTTTTAAAAAAATAAGAACTTAATTTTTTAAATTTTTTTTTATGTTTACTTCTTAAGACCGTAGCAATACATATGGTACGAATAATTTTTTTTTAAAAAATTATGTTTTTAAAATTCGCACTTTATTATTCAAATTGTATTTAATGGAATTTTGTATTTGTTAATACTGTAATTATTATCAAATAATTAATCATGTATGAAGTTTTCCAAAATTACATGTTGATTACATAATTCGCTCCTACAATGAAAGACACAATTATCACTATGAATTATATTATTAAAACAATACACCAATTACTTAATACTTTACATTGTACATTTAGCCGTGTTCACTTTTACAATGTATACTTTTAAAAAGTTTGTCAATTGTCTAGTTTTACGATAGAAGTAAAACATTTTTTTAATAGTTTTTTATTCTTGAATCTAAAACAAGGTAGTATGTCATGTTCCATATAATAATGTATTTTATTTGAGGTCAGATATTATATTTTAGTCAGATATTATCAAACAAAACAGTGGTGTTATATAATTTGTCTAATTTAATATATTATATCTATCCACAATAATAAATTATTTATATTTATATTCTTAGTATTTACAGAATTTAAAAAGTTCGCAGTTGACATTTAACTTTGGATACTTGATAGTTTAATAATTTGCTTGTAAAATCTTCAATGTTTGAACAACGAAAAGCATTTTTTTTAGGCAGGGCACACAGGCTGACTGGACACGTCGCCCACAATAAGGCTACTCATTTTAGCATTACTCGGTGGGCACCTGTGACGAAGGTACGTTCGAGTAGAATTACTCACATTACACTACCACAAACCCACAAACCCGTTTATAGGGTGAGCCATATTCATCCATTATCTCAGAAGCAGAAAGGACAAATATACGCAGAGAGAGAGAGAGAGAGAGACAAAGGAAACGTCTATGCCCAAACCGGGATTCGAACCCTGGACAAACAGTCCAGGAGTCAGGAACGCTAATAATTCAGCCAATGACAGACACGAAAATTATGTTCATTTTGCATTTTTTCCATTCTTTTCATACAGAAGAGCATAATATGAGTGAACATAAGAGCTGAAAAGAAACATACTTTCTATGGATATTTTTTCATTGAAATTATTGACTAAAGGTCAGATAAAACTTTAAAAATCATTCAAAATTAAAAGATAATGCCATTGTTTACTTTAGCATTTTTATTCTTCTTTAGAAAATTACATTTTATTTGTAAATTTAAACATAATTTACAGGATTTCAGTGCTAAAAATAAGAAATTATTTTTTATCATATGTTATATTTTATTTCTTTAACATATGTAATATTTTAATAACATAAATAATATATTTACTTTAGTCTTCTTAACAAATGTAACATTTTAAAAATGATTAATAATTTCTAGACCTTTATTCGTAATTATTTTTCTGAATATTCTGGTTTATTAATTAAAATTATTTTTAATACTTATTTTTAGTTAACTTATTTACTATTTTACTTATTTACTAATAATATTTATTTTTAGCTAACTGTTATACTTTATTCTAATTTAAATTTTTGCATGTATATATTGTGTATATGATGGTTATTATCTATTTGTAATATTTGAAAGTAAATGCTTTCCTTTATATCTATTTGTTACATAGTTGTGGAAAGGCAGTTTATGATGAAATGGATATTATTAGGTTTTCCTTTACACAATTAAAGGAAGGTAAATATGCATAGTATTTTTAATATGAGTTATGTATCTTTAGAATATGAACGAAACAGAAGTAAATCACTTTACTAATAATTTCTTTATTAAACATTTCAAATGAATAAAATAAGTTAGTAGCACGGCTAATGAAAATTGATTTTCATATTTCTGAAACAAAAAATTCTGAATAATATCATTGGAAAATATAAATAAAAAAATTCAATTTAAAATTCTTGAAAAGTAAATAATATCTGTACAACGAAATTTTAATTAGTAATATAACTTGAGGAAGTAAATAATTAAATAAATTATATACAGATTAGCCATTTGAAAAGTAAAAATATGCTCGAACAACAGATTTAAATTGTACAGCAGGAAAAATTAAAAAGTTATGAACTTTAAAATTGCAGTGTATTCACCACAGATTAACGCCATCAGATTAAAATAACTCGATATCTACATGATATTGCAAAAAAAAAAAATAATTAATTGACATACACCCGTATAACAACTAGAAATGGAGCAGGATTACGAAGGACGACTTTTTAAAAGCGTGAATCGTGACACTTCCATAACCTCCCACAAGCTCCAAAAAATGGCGAGTCAAATTAATTAGGTAACATTCGGGGATGATAGAGAAGCGTTCTTTTGTAGGCCGACCCCTGTGCATAACAAGAAAAATGATTCACAAAGTTTAGTTTCAATGAATGTTTTCACAATCCGCGTGTGAAGGGGAAATTCAACTGAGCATGACTTCAGCGAATGAGTTTGAACTTTGGTGTCGAAATCCAGTGATTCCACGCGGAAGAATGGCTCGCTGATGGTTTGTTTTCAACTGTTGTTTTGATTTTTTTTTAACTGCGAACGAGTCTTCCTTTTGACAGTTAGTTAAATTAAGATGTTCGTTTCTACTTTGAATAGCTGATTACGTTTCTTTTGTCTTTCGTTTTATTTATCTTGATTTGCATCATACTTCACGATGCATGGCGTAGCATTTTGATGTAATTTTACACTAGATAGAGCAACCATTGCTGTCGCTTCTTAATTAATTTTCACAATTTGGATATCATTAAAAAAATTATTAAAAGATGGGTACAGAGATAAAATTATAAGAAACGAAATTCATTCGGTTATATAATTGTTTGAGCAAATGTAAGGAAATGTTCTTTTTTTGTTAAGACAATACTATAGTTGTGAACATAAAACCTTAAATAAATAAAAAATTCATTCTATAATATCTTTTATTACATATTTTGTAGATTTCGGAAACTATCTTATTAAAAATTTATGGAAAATTTATAGAGAATATATTAATTAATAATTTATATCTAAAAAGTAAACTCTGTGGTACGACAGCCCATATGAGGACAAGGCCTGCAGTGCCCATATCTGTTTTAATGACCTACCGAAGAAAAATATATTTTGTCAAAATTTGTTTCATCAAATTCATCAAAATATGTTTACTGTATAAGTAAATAAAGTAAGATCTAAATTATTAAATAAAGGAAATGTGGTCAGAGTAATTTACAGATTATATATAAAAAAATAATGAAATGCATATTAAAAAAAGGAAAAATTAATTTAAAAAAGCATGTTTTGTTAAAAGTTTCTTTGAGACTATTTAAAAAGGAAAATGTTTCATTGGTTTGTTATTTAATTACCTTTTTTATTTCAACGAATTTTCAAATATAAAATATAATCTGTTTTCCCTTTCAAATTCAAAATTTGAATTTAAAAATTTCTGTGGATTGCAGAGAAGTTAAAGAACTAATTTTGAGATGTATGAACATGAGGAATAATATTTTTTTTTGCGCCTTATGCCTAGTTCTCTATCAAATAAGTGAATTATTTTTAATACAAATTTTGATAATATTGTTGAAGAATAGAAATTGTATTTAGAAACTTTCATATTAATTAAATTATATCCCATATCAATTAAATCTCATAATTATTAAATTCCTATTCAAAGCATAGAAAACATTTTAATGTAGAAATTTCTAGTATATATATAATGGTTTGATAACTTATAAATAGCGTTATACATATACGCTATTTATAAGTATCATACGACAAACTCAGTTTTATTATGTTTCATAACTCGTACTTTATTCAGAATAATATTTTTTAACTATCACAAATTTTTTAGGTTTATTATTTCATACCAGCTTGTTTTTAAATTTATAAGTAATTTCAAAATTATTTATCTAATGATATCCACACAATAACATATAATGTATTCCACATTAGTCATTACGAAAGTGCAAAAATTTAATTGTTATGCAAAAATTGTGAAATTTAAAAATAAAATGGTATAAGAATGATAACTGTTTTACTCTTAATAAACAAATAGTTAATATCAGAAATTCTTCATGATTTTAGCTTCAATTAAGCAACACAGATCTTAGAGAATTTAGCGCTTTACATAGAACAATAATCAATTTTAATTATATTCACTCTAATTGAAATATTCTGCTTTTCATTTCCATGAAGAATTTTTAAAGTTGTTTATGTAAATAGACATTTTACATCATTTAGTTCTTTTTTTTAGTTTTTAAGTTATAATCGTTAAGTATTGTAAAAGAATTTTGCGTAATAAATAGCTTTAATAATGTTTTAACTATTGGAGTGATAACATTATAGCTCCATGTATTGATAACTTGCTAAAAAAAAGTTATAAAATTCTTATTTGAATGACAAGCATTTAATTAGTAGTTGCCTTAATATTTTATAAAGCCACTTCATGAGTGATAACATGTTATAAATAGAATTACAGCTATTTATAACATGATATAACTTTATGACTCTTTTAAAAGGGCATGTAAGTAGAGCAAGTGAACCCACAGTAAAAATAATTTCACCATCAATCATATAACATAATTTTTTTTACAAATTTCATACCTTATTTTATTATGTGCGTAAATATGTCAAACTGCATTAATAAACGCTGTATTATGTATGTATTAGTTTTCCACTAGTATGCGTGTCAAGACACTTGATAGAAAACATCTTCAAGTGTTCAGTCAATATCTCAAGGAAGCAGAATATTTTAGGGGTAGTGCTTCGTGCTTCCAGGACAAAAGTTCGAGATTCCATCTTCAGGTATGACAACTGAAGCTTTCATCCTTTCGCTGGTTCAATAAAACTGAACACCAACCATACTTGGGAGCTAAATAATGGAAATTTCGCATCCGACTGACCACCTAGTAATGCTTCGCACCCTAAGCCTAGAAAACGGATATAGGCATTGCAGGCCTTGACCACATGGGCGCTGTTGTACCACTGATTTTAATTTAGAATTATATTTTTAAATTATTTTCAACAATTCAATCCCGATGAAAATTATTGATATAGTTGTAGCTTTAACACAGTACCATCCAAATTATCATTGTCAAACCAATAGCTATTGCTTTCACTGTTATTTTAACGTGGATAGAAAAAAGATTATTAAAAAATATATTTCTGCTGAATAATTAAATATTTTAAGAAATTAAAAAGTCTATCATTGTGGTAATAAATGAGAAACACTATTATCATATTCTTATAAAGCATTATTTTAAAATAAGAAAATGAAGTGCATTTTAATCCTTAAGAAACTAATTAATCATAAGAGATTATGCATATTGTTAATGAATTTCATAGAAAAAATACCTGAAGATTAATCCTTGCTATTGGGAATGTTCTTTTAATTTTATAATTACTTTTTAACATATATTCATGCATAATATGCATTAAACAGCATATTAGGCAACATATGATTGTTTAAATTATGATTCTGATTATGAAAACATTGAGGCCTTTTTGAACTGGAAAGCATACAATTGAAGTTGAATTTTTTTAATGATTTTACTACAATTTTGCTTTACTGTAGTTTTTGTCTAACACAAAATTGGATGCAGAAAACAACAGCCACTATTCAGCATTATGTTTATTTTCCATGAAAAGTTTTATTTGATTATAAATAGAAAAATTAAAATAATATTTTACATGGGAAATTCACATTATTAAGAATTTTAAATTAAATTTATTAATTTTGCATGCTTAGCAGCTATTACTTTTAAAGTCATGTATAAATTAAAATTAAAAGTCTCGCTGGAATTACAAATCTCAGAGATTAATTTTTTTTTAAATTTCATTAGTAAAAATCCTTTTAACAAAACATTGAAAATATTGGTGTCATTTTGATTGACATATTAGTTAAAATACACGGTAAGGTCACACAAATTCTACTGTGCCTAATAAAATCATTGTTAATTGGTTATTTGTACTCACATAGTAATTTTATGGTGCATTAGCATAATTGTTTAAGATCTTTCATCAACTGATAAAATAATTAAATAACTAATAAACGGGTCTTCATGAATTCACCTAAACGTAAAAAAATTCTTGTACACTAAATTTCTAACAAAGTATTGTATAAAAATCTCTCGAATTTTTCTATCCTTTGTATTTACACAATAATTTAGTGTAAAATTGACTTAAAGGATAATTTACATTTATAAGAAGCAACCTTCACTATAGATGTTTTTCTTTATTTTTGATTTTTATTGTAAAACAACAGATAATATGCGTTAGTGAAATGAACATGCAAACAGGACTTAAAATTATTTTTACTAAAACTTTCAATAGCGCCATCTATTATTCATTTTTAAAAACACATGCCTTTTATCAAAATTGCTGTCACAATTTCTCAATACTGATTTTTTTTTATTTTTCTTCTTAATACATTAAGGCAGTGATTTTTAACCACTGTGTTGTGGCAATTTTGTATGTTACAAAATTCTTAAAATGTGCCGCTACAGTTTAGAATGTGTATATAATAAAAATTATAATTCTCTTTTTATAAGGGTAAAATTTGCTTAAATTAAAAAGAGAAAAGTACACTTTAAAAGAAAACTGTTGTTTTTTCAGTTAAATACCATATTTTTTACAGTTGTAAATTGTTTTTATCTTTGTTAACTATGACCTTTCATAAAGTAAAATATTTGAAACACGTGAAGAAATTTCAAGTGTTCAACTTTGAATGAAGAATTAATTTCGTTATTTAATTATAAAGATTCAATTTTAAAGATAGATACAAAAAAGTTTTTATATTATTGCAATTTTCTACTTCGTATTTGTGTGAATTTGGATTTTCAGTATTAATCAACATAATCTCATATCCTATTATCTCATATACGATATGAGAGTCATATTGCCATTCTTACACTATCAAATATAATGGAAATTATCAATAAACATCAAGTTCAAATTTCTGATTAAAATTATTCCTATTATTAGCTCGTAATTTATCCCTTAATAAAAATCCTGTTGCTTTTTATTACATTTTATATAGTTTTATTTTACACACAAAATTAAATTTCAGTCATCAAATCAAATCAAAATTCCTTTTAATTTTGAAAGTACTTTTTAGTTGAAGATAAAAAAAAAATAAACAATTTTCATATCGTCACAACATTAACAGTTTCGATATAGAAAACAGCTTTGCTGTATTTTAATCTTCCCTTTTTATCAATCACGGTAAAATTTAACGAATTGAATGACCTGTTCTAAACATCAAAATTATGTCCAATGAACTTCAATTTTACTCTCTAATGTGCATTTTACCTCTTTCACCTGATAGACAGTGATTCGAAATAGTCTCCACAGTTTGACATTTTTCACTCTGGGAAAACATTTAATGTAAAGTGATAACAGGCTCATTAGTAGGTGCAAAAACAATGAGTGTGTGGGCATTTATAAACTTCTATATTTATATATTCTATGTTTTTCTATTTTTTAGTTGTCATCACAAATAAATATTTAGCTCTTTTTACAAAATGTTCGCATATGTATTTTGAATAAATATTTATAATTACTTTTAATATTAGATTTCATTAAAAAATAACTTATTTTAAAGTTAATAAAGTTATACAATAATTAACGTAAATTATTACGCTATATAATTATAAAGTTATATAGACTTTAACATGGAAACGTTAAAGTCTACATTAACCAATTGCTTAGTATTCTTACCGTTTTAATGATTCCTAAAAATGTGCGAATGAATCAAACTTTCTTCAAATTTAGAAACAGGAAAAGTTGAAAAATGTATATTGAAAATAGTCCGTGAAGGTAATTTACAATTCATGGTGTTTAATTATGTAAACTAACATATTTAAATCTAAGAAAACAAAATGAATGTGTTTCTATTCCATTAATTGATTTTTTTTATCATATAAGATATCTTAATTTCTCTTGTACATATACAATACTTTTTATACAGACTGATCGAAACTGAATATGATTTAAATTTTTATAGCTACTATCACATGACAGTTAATAAATATGTGCAATTTTCACATTTTTGATTTAACTTTTGCTTTTTTCTCATAAATCAAATTATTATTTAATCATTTATTTGTTTATTTTTTGCAAATACACTCATCATATAAACGCTTCCTCTCATGTTTTCCATAAAAGACATCCCTTTTTTATTTGGCACGCTGATTCGTCTTTCTGTCCTATACTATGACGTCACCATAAGATGCACTTGTCTTTGGGGTTCATCGGTGTGCCTGAATCACACTTAAAGGCTCTGGCAAATTCTTTAAAGTTTGCGAGAGGCACATTTACTCTGAAAGGAACACAACAGATAATGTAGTTTTTATTGAAATAAATTTACTCTACTTTAATTTATTAATTTTTGTTCGTTTATTTTCTTAATAATGAAAACCTATATCCCTTTTTTTTTTCCTTGAGTCAGCCCATGATTTTCAATCGATGATTATTTTAAAAAGCAAGAGACTTAATAAAAAAATATGTGCCATATACAATGTTTAAAATAATGTGTTAAACATTTAAACAAAGTTATAAAAGCAATAAAATATATTGAAATAAAATGATTGTTGATAAATAATAAAAACAGCAATCTCATTTATGTTGTAAAAATGTAAAATTTTCAAAACAAAAAAAAATCTGTATATTTAAATACTGGGAAATACTTAGAAAGTAGTCATCCGATTTCAAAAAGCTATTTCATATTTTATTTTTAAAACAATTTTTTTTAAATGCAAACTAAAAAGAAAATTTTACATATTAAAATTTTCAATAGTGCTTAATAAGGATTTTGCATGTGTTTTAAAACCGGTAACTAGAGATCATGGTATAACAAATAGAAGAACAGAAGGTATAATTAGCACTTAAACATGCATTTAATTTATCTATTTACTTACTTTTATACTTATAAACAACATTTAAATTGTAATGATTAAACATGTATTTAATTTAACATTTTATCTCTTCTTAATGCTTATAAACATCATTTCACTTATAATAACTGGACATTTATTTAATTAAAAAACCTTTTCAATACTTAAAAACAGTTCTTATATAGATATTAGTAATCAATTTTCATTTAATCCTTTATCTTTTTTGATGGTTAAAAGCAGCACTGATTTTCTAACAAATAAGTATATATTTATATAATTGAACACTTTACATAACTTAATAACTAATTGTTACTTATAAGCAGCATTTCATAATATATGAGCATGAACACATTTAAATAAGTCATTTATCTCTCCTTAATCTACATAAGCAATAGTTAATTAAAAAATATTCATTTAAAATTTGAATTTTAACTAAATTTTAATTGTGCTTAAAAATGCTGTCAGTTTAATTAACATAGAGCACAATAGGGAGTGTTTTATAAAATCCACCAGCATCCAACAACGACACCTATTTTGAGACATGTTTACAATTTATAAAAAAATAATTTAAATGTAAAGGATTCAAGCATAAAAGGCAAAAGGCTTAAACAAAACCTTTCTCACTCTTTTTTTTTTCTTCAACATGTGTTTCATTTCTTTTTTAACTCTACATTTGTTTCACTTTAATTTTCTAAATTAATGAAATCACGTGATTAATTTATGTAAAAAAAAATTACCTTAGTTTAGGATGACTATGCTCATCATCGTATCCATAGCTCTTTGCAAACTCATCTGTCATATTTGAACACCATACCTAATAACGCAAAAATGAGGAACATCATCGGTGAGACAAATTTTTTATTGATATAAATATGGTAAATTAATATTTATCAAGCTAATTTACTTTTACCTATTTAATTCTCAATCTTGTCATTTCAATTTGTTGCTGAATTGGGGATATTCAAATTGCAATTTAGAGTACTAATTATTCATTTACGAATATTCCAAAATTACCTTTAAAACTAATTTGATATTGTCCATACTTTATAAATCAAATTTCCAAATTTTTATTTAAATTATACATAAACTTAAGTTAAAAGATTTATGTTCTTTTATTCCAATATAATGTCAAAAAACATTAATACACTTTCAATATCCAATATTCACAATAATCAAAATTGAAAGCTGAATTTCTTGCAATACAATGCATTAAGAAGTTAATAGAACGTTATAAGATAATGAGGGTTATCAAAATAAAGATTATATTAAAATTTAGTCATTTTTATAGAAAAAATAACAAAATAATAAAGACAAAAGTTAGTCATTTTCTTTATGGTTGGACAAACATGACATGATATTTAACAAAATACAATTGGCGTATTTTTACCATACGTATATTGATCTGGGTTCACAATAATTTAATAATAAGAAGAAATTTTTCGTCATGGAAAGAGTCCTACGTATAATCAAATCACTTTTTACCTGTGGAAGGTGGATGGTAAGAACTTGTATTCCATATGCACCTTAGTTAATAAAAGGACTTAATTTAATTTTGGGTTTTTTACCTCATCAAACGTAAATAAAGTCTACTACATAAGATAACACGCTGTGCATAGTAAAAAAAACTTTCAAACAACTTTCAGTGGTTAAACTATCAGATACGCGATATCAACAAATATTAATCATAATATTTGTTGATATCGCTCTGATAAAAAAAAAAAATCTTTTCTTGGGTAATCTTTTCATGTGTGAATTATAAAGTGCTGTGCACTGTTTTTTTATGTTGGATTCTGGCTTTATTTCTTCGTATTTTTCTGTTTTCATCTACATTTATGTATTTTTACTTTCCACTAATTTATTATTCATTAATACCAATTCTTCAAATTTGTAAATAAAGTTATGGAATATCGTATGTTCATTCCCGCACCATGACATACAACACGCTTGCAATATTTCTTAAAACATATTTGATTAAATACTTTTTAGTCAAAAATAAAGAATTTTTAAAATATTTTAGGAATTTAGATTCAAAATTTGTAAAATAAAATTTGTTTCAGTCACAGGTAAATTGGAGTATTCTTTTATATAAATATAAATATGTTAAGTACTTTAAAAATTAAAAATTTTAAATATCATATTTTTGATTATCAAGTATATATAATTCGTTTACTTAAATCAGATATTCAAGGTTTCCAATGGTTGAATTTTTAAAATCAAATTAGGTATATTAATCATAAATTAAACTTTTGGGGCAGCTATTTTTAATAATTAATTTTTATGGCAAAATTACATACAATAAATATTATAAATGATGTTAAGTTTTACAAATAATTACATTAGAAAACGTAAAGTAAGCATTTCAAGTTATATTTCATTTCCTTATCAGCCAATTCCCGTTATTTTTTAAAAATATTTTTATTTTTATATTTCTTATAATAACATTAGTAAATAATAAAAATCATGTATTAAAGTGGAAATTTATAAAAATCATTTCAAAATTATATATAATGAAATAAAATCATTATTAATATTTGAATATTAATTTCATGAATTTTAAATTCATTCTTCCCCAAACTATTTTCTCTTGTTTCTAAATCAACTTTTTCAAAATATAATCAATTTTTAGATTTATCTTTAACTAATATTTCTTGTTATAAATGGCTTATAAATATTCATAGAAATTAAGATATGTATTATAAATTGATATACCGAAGCGTAACCAAGAAAGAAGAGTTGCTCAGGACTTGCTGATAAACCTGGTAACCTTTTTCTGTTGCTAAAATCTTCACCAGAAAGTGCGAGATGTAATTTGAATGCCTAAAATTACATAAATAAATTTTTATTTAGCATATTTGTGCATTTATATTTACATATTGTATACAATGCTCACTAATGTTTTTCTATATTTTATTTACATTCTATATTTATTTTTAAAATTTTATTTATTTTGTTATTTCTTCTCATTTATGTTTCTTAAACAAGCGTAAAGTAAGGACATTTTGCAGGTCATTATCTGCTATCTTGTTGTTGTAAAATATACCTTATTTAAATTATTGTTAATTCGGTTCCTATATTTTAAAACCAAAAACAATCAAATTTATATAATTGGTTGTTTTATATTAATTTGAAAACTGCGAAATTTTCAAATTAATATAAACTATCCACAGTAAATCGAACATTTTAATTTAAATATTTTTGAATTTTATCGTATTTTTTTTAAAAAAGGAATTCTTAATTTTGCAATAGTATATTATGTTATTTATAAACTTAAAATGTATACAACTACAAGAATACTGGTCTAAATTATTGCGTTTATTTGTAAAAAATAATCAATTCATGTTAGCAAATAAACAAATATTATTGCCTTGTATCATTAAATGGGTATAATATATAGGAATTTTAAATTTAAAAAGAAAATACCTTACATATTTTATATCAGTTATGAATTTTAATAAAATTTAATTACAGGGAAGATAAGCTTTCTGCGAAAATTATTATTACTTAGAATTGTTAACAAAAGAAATGATTTATGAATACAACCCTCTGGGGAATATTATTTAAAATTTCATTTAACTAAATGAATAGTGTTCCATTCGAATTTAATCTGTTAAAGGTTTAATTTAATTTAAAAGAGTTTATAAAACATTCCGTTTCTTGAAAAAAATTATTACTAAGTTTAAAAATCTAGTTTTCGTTTTTGAAATTTTATATTAATTTTCAATTTAAAAATGGTATATAAGTAATAGTTTAATATGATAAAAATAATTTAATAAAACAATTCAACATGCAAGGTAACTTTTATAATCCATTGTTAATTTTTAAAAAATTCGATTAAAAAAAATCAGATGAAAACTATGGAACATCTACATTATTCAACCAGTTTCAAAAAATAAAGTATCAAGTCGTTTTTACTTTAACATAGTTTTTCCTCTTTTTTATAAAATTTTGAAATGCTTTTCACAGTTTCAAAAGTTGTAAAATATCTACAACAAACAATACGGAGAAAATTTTTACACTAATGATTTAATTTAATATTTTTTAACTTATTTTTTTGTAGTTAATTCATTAACATGCTTTTTTAATAAATAAATACTATTTTGTATAAAATTATGAAAATTAACTCAGAATTTAGCTATTATACTTACATAGGTAACAGTTTTAAGGTTTTAAGTTTGAAATATATAGGGTAAAAATAATTATTGAAATAAAAACTATTAAAAAATTTAGCTGCTAAAGAAAAAGAAAAATTAAGCTTAACAGAACAAAAATTATTTAACTCACCTTGAAAGTATTTCGAATTGCTCCATTGTCAGCAATATTCTCACCTAAAGTTTCATTGCCATCAGTCTGTTAAATAAAATGCTTTATGTAATTGATTATGCTCTTTCAAAAAGTCAACAGAAATAAGAATATTCATATTTGCAGGTATGTGTATTATAGCAATGTTATATTTTACAAGGAATATAGAATTACAGATTAAAAAATAAAAATGCCGCCTTGTACTATTTAGCTTAATTTCTCAAATAACACTTTAAACATTTTGTCAATTTTTGTTTAAATAAGTATTAATGCAAGTAATAAAACAAATATTGACGCAAATATTCCATTGTAATTCAATTAGTACAGAATATATTCTTAATGAATGAACATGTAGTATATTATATGGTATACTAGAAAATGCTAGCACTTAGTGTCTTTCGACTTGTTTACTTTTTATTTTACAAGAAGTGTTATCATCATTAGTCAGTGACATTTGAGACGAAGCAATTAGTTGTATAGGTTATAAATTCGAATTTAGCAAAGTGCTGCAAGATATAAAGTTAAAAACATCTTATGAGATAATATTTTTTTATCCATTATTAATTCATTTTAATTTTTGTATCAGTACATCTGCTTACATTCCTCTTTTAATAATAAGATAATAATAATACAGAACACCTTTTAAAAATTTTTTAAATATTGCTATATTTTACTTTAAAAGGTAACCAAGTGTCCACAGCTTCTTCGTATTGTTTGGCAAAGCAAGCTGCCTTTTCTAAGAACTTCTCCTTTGTCGATTCTGTCCACCAGTTTCTCAGATTTCCCTTATGGTCGAAGTTACTTCCTTGGAAAAAAAGATGTACATAAATGAAAAAATTAAAAATTTCAAATTTAATAATTTGACTCAAAAATGAGACTCACAATAATTGAATTAAAACAATGAAAATAATTTAAACTGAGATAAATTTTCAAAAGCATGATTTTTATATAAGATCATTAAAGCATCTTTTTAATTTATTTTATCAGACAAATTTGTCGAGAAATTAAAAAAAAACTAACATATTCAGCATTTATAAATTATTAGCACATCATGCCACTTATTTAAAATGAGCAAGATGTCAGGGGAATTCTAATCAACTATAATCTTTTCCAAATTATAATACTTAAATTTACATAAGTAGGCACCCATGAAAAACATTTTCAAACTATTACTTAATAGGTTTGTTAAGACTTAATCAGAAATTATTTAATTTTCTTAAATTAAAATGATTAGTTGTAGCATTATTTAATCAATTCCTAATTGGTCTGTAGGAGTACTTGCACTATCAGGAAAAATAAATGTAACTATCATTTTATAAGTTACTAGAAACACCTGAGATTTGTTCATGTTCTGAAAGCAATTTATAAGTTATTTAATCCATTTTGAACGTATATGTTAGTATGAGACCTGCCTCAAAGTCTCATACTATAAATTTTGCATTTATATATGTTTCAAAGTTGTCAAAAAAGGAATATTATATTTGAACCAAATATGGCAAATATATATCTAATGATGGAAGCTTAGTGTCGTATATTTAGTAATATTAATTACTAAATATACAACACTAAGGTATTATTTAAATTTTATTAAAATAAATACCGGAATTTCAACTGTCAGCATTTTGATGATTTATTAATTTTAAAAAAAATATAAGGAAAAAATTATCTTTAAAATAGAATTGTTGAAATCGCATTATGAGAGTTAATTCGAATTTTGATCAAATTGATAAATTATCTGGCATTTCTCACAGACACCATATAATTCTCTCATTAAAATTATAAAAATAAAATTCATCACTATTCAACTCAATGAAGCCTTTTATACAATTTTCTGCAAGTTGTGTTTATTTTTTAAGCAATTTTTATATCATAAAATATTATTTTTTGTTCTTAGAATATTTTCAAAAAGCTTTTTCATTATATTTCCCAAAAAATATATCTTTTCCATTGAATGACTTGTGGAGTAATTAGAATTTATTTGTTTTTTCCGTTTGAGATTTAATAGTTTTGATCTGATTTTCCTTGGTTATGAGCTTTCATAAGGTTTAGAATAAATGAAGTTCATGTAACCTAGAGAATCCTTACTCAGTAGTTATTGCTTTGCAATTATAATACGAAAGTAGGTTTGTTTATATATAATAATTTATTTATAAATTATATATAAGCAATACTACAAAATTAATCTATTATTAAAATGTTATAAGTTCAAAGTTACCTTAAAAATTATATTAAATTTTAAATTTGAAGAATTGATTATAATTACGAAAGAGAAAGTCTGAATATTTTCCTTTTCAAGGATTTACAAAATAAATTATTTTTAGGGAATTAGTAAGATTGCCTTGTCTACTAGATACATTAGCAATCAATGCGTTTATTATCTTTCTTTTATGCCATGTCATAAAAATTGTATTTTTGATAGAGCATGAACAACATTTTACACAAAGAAGAATTCGTCGTCAAAGAAGACCTTTTTTAAAGTCTTGTAATCAAATTCTAGCTTAAACCAGTTTTAATTAGAACTCACAAAAAATATATTTCACAATAAGTGTTGTTTAAAAGGTTTTATTTAACAAGCGTGATTAAACTGATAACTGATCGAGGGTGATTAGACTTTTAAACTCAATAAAAATGAAGATTATTGTACAGTATAAAACCTATATTCAAGTTTGTAAATTAGTATTTACAAGCTATAGGTACATACGGTATCTAAACAACGAATAATACATAAAATAAAAAAATTTGGAATAGGATATTTAATAAATTATTATAACAATGATAAGGATAACAACTTAGATAAAAATGAAAAAAATATTACCATCATCATCAAAAGCATGGCTCAACTCGTGTCCTATCACAGTCCCAATTGCTCCATAATTAATCGAGCTGAAAAATATCTGAAGAAATTAGAAACAGTTTCAAAAGAACAACTGCAATAAACTTAAATATACAAGCTTTAAAGTAGAATAAAATTTGCGTTTGTCAAAATGCTTTTATATTGCATAAAAATAGTTGAGAGAAATCAATATTGAATTCTGAATCATCAATGAATTTAAATGCACGTATTTAATTTAATTTATCTTCTTTCATTTAAATAGTTAAGATGCTGGTTTATTTGGTTAATACTTATACAATATTAGAAGAAAGATACACTAAAAATAAGTAAGTAAAAACAGTTGCATAAAAAATGAATGTATAGGGCTAGGTAAATTTCAATTGTATTTCTTATTTTCTATTTAATTTAATATTGATAAAGTATTTGAACTCTTACATGCTTTTAAATACGCGTTTTAAAATCCAATATTCTTTTTTAGTAAACATTATTCATAAGAGAAACTGCTATATGTAGAAAATAATTTTGAATTCGCCATATGAAATTCTCCCAATAATTTCATACAGAAATATGTTTAGAAAATTTGATCAGAGTAACTTGTATACATCAATATTACATTATTTAAATAAATGAAACAATATTGATGAATACAGATTACTTGATAGATAAAAAGAAGTTAGCATATGGTAAACTAATATTAACAAATGTAAAAATAAAATTAAACCGGGTAAAAATCATGATCATAATGGTAAGGGTAAAGTATTTTGAATTAGTAAAAAATTTGAAGAATATTAAAACCCATGCAATACATTTCAATTAATAAAAAAATTTTTAATTTACGACTTTGTCTTAAAATTAATTTGCGTGTCCTTCATAAAAATTTGAGTTGTCATCATTATATAACTCACCAAGTATAATTTAACACAAAACTGTTTTTATTAAGAATAAATTATAATTTGTTTTAATTTTACAAATAATTCAGTGCAATTATTTGATTAAATTAAAAATTATTATCTTGCACAGATATCTTGATATAAACATTAATCGACATTAAGTAAAACTTAATGATCATAATTTTATGATTGAAAACATGATCATGATCATGATCATAATCATAATTTTGATCATAAACATGATCATAATTTTAGACTTATATCACAAAGTAAAATGTGATATAAGTCTAAAATTATGATCATGATTTTTACCCAAATTAATTTTATTTTGACTTTTGTTCTAAATTACCTAAAATTCTAGAATAATTAATACAAATATTGTACAAAACCAAAACATTTTATTTTCGAAATAAGTTGTAATAGTATTTTGGATAATGATAAAATAATACAATAAAATTTTAAGTTGTAAATGCTTATTATTTTTTAAATATATATACAGGGGTCGAATAAACGAATCTCATGAAGAGAATAACACAACTATTTTAAATGAAATATTAATATGGCAATAAGAAAATTAATATGTATTGTAGTACTAAACTATAAGAACTTAAAAGCATTGGACATGCTAGGATATTAGGCATATTTAATGCTTTTCTTTATATCGTTGGATTTTAAGGATAATTGGATATGCTTGGTTGTACCAGGATAACAATTCATATGTAATGTAATCATCGGGCGCAATATTTATGTAATATGATAAAATACATATCAAAAATCAAAAAAAGCTAAATGGCCGATCAAACCTACTAAATTTGTTTGATAACTTCGTCATTTAGATTCTAATTTGATTGAAATTTTCCATTACTGCATAAAAATAATCTGTTCAAAACACGTTTGAGTGTAACTAACAAGAAACTTATCTTTTGAAGTTATTTTATGAATAATATTTTTAAAATAAAAAGATTCAAATTTTTTTTCTCAATCCTTTTATTGAAGAAATTTAAAAATCTGTCAAACCCAAACTTTACGACTTATTGGTATGATTTCCATATTTAGCTACTGTTGTTCACAATGGCATCAATATACTTACTCAATTCTTCCATATTTATAAAACGGATAACCGAATATGCCTGCTGGTAGAGCTGCATGCAATAATAGGAAAAATCGTTGTCATCAAAATATCATTATTAATATAATGTAATAAATTCTTAATAATAATTACTACTTATTATTAAGTAAAATACCAATATATGATGTAAATTAGTTTTTGAATTTGAACTATTAATCTAAACTTATTGAATTAATATGATAAAAATTAATTCTATATGAGTATAGCTCAAATATTATTTAAAATATGATTACATAATGATGTCTGCAAGAAATAGCGATAATATTCAAACAATTATTAGTATTATTTCTACTATATAAAATAAAGATTATTAACATTTGAAAAACTTTTGAATAAAATTATTTAAACTTTTCTAAAAATGGTATCCTCGTTATTTTTTTTCAATTGATGTAATAAAATTATTATAATTTTCTTAAATCTTAAAATTTTGAAACATTAAATACCATCCTTTTATTTTTTTTCTAATTTTGTTTTAATATTTCTTGCAAAATTCATTTCATCTCCAAGCAAATTTTGAGGATCTTACAATTTCTCTTTTAATATATTTAGAGATTCATTTTACTTCGGAGAGTAATGTTTGCAGTTACTTGTTACAATGAGAGATTAATGTTGCAATGAGAGAAAAGATCAAATAATTCTTTCATTAATTTGTGTAAAAGGAAGTTTAAATGACCTTGTCCTGTTAAACAATTCATTTTATTTTTTAAATAAGCTAATATAAAATTATTCTAATTTAAAGTTTCAATCATTCAAATCATTAGAAATTATTGGTTCTTAATTAAATTATAAACTTAATATCTAAATTTTTTTTTTGCTCTTAGTTAATGGTTTTTATTTCATTTAAAATAACTATAAACTTACACATTAGGTTTGCTTGAGAAGCATAAAAAGCATTCACAACAAAAATTGGTAGAGCATCATAACTAGAAAGAGACAAAAAAAAATTTTTTTTAAATACATAAAATTATAAAATTTAGTTTACACTTTATTCTTTTTGAAAACTCCTTTAAAATATTGAACTTGCTCTATTATTAGACCAATTTTTATGAATATAAATATCCAAGAATAATTTTTTAACACAGAAAGATATCTTTATTTCGGCGATATTAGTTAATGATGTTACCATATAATAGATTTAATTTTCTTATTTAACGGATTACATTGCTAAGCCAGGATCTGGCAATAGAAGAAACGCTAGGTGATTGATTTGGATACAACGCATTTCTCTTATAGCTCCTTCATATTCAAAACACTAAAGTTTTTAACAAAATAATTTTTTAATATGTAGTACACTAAATAAATTATATAGATTTTAGAATTTAAATGAAAGAACATGATTTGTATGCTTTCATTACAATGTATGTACAAGTCTTTAATGCAAAGTATCATGAAGCATGTAACCCTCAATGCATGCACAATACGAAAAAATTTATATGCAACATTACAAAAATTATATACAAAGCAAAATATTCACTTTTGCTTTGTAAATAATGATACTAAAATCTCATAACTACTTTAATGTGAAACTTTTCTTCTATTTTTAGCTCTATCCTTACTTGTGCCTTTCTTATTAATAGTAATATGCTTCCCTGTTGTACATCTTACAATACTATATATAATTTAATTTTCCTCTATACATTAAATACATCTCTTTAAATATTTATACAAGCTGAATTTTTAAGTAGAATTTCAATAAAATTCATAGTACCATTTGAGAATTTAATCTCTATATAGGAAAACTATACCTGTATCAGTGAATCCGTTGAGTGCATTAGGTTTGCCTGATTATATTTAGTATAAGCAAAACACATTTATTGACTATCACAAATTCATGAGGATGGGAGTTAAATTGTGATCAGTTTGTAACATCTATTGCGTATTTTATTTACGAATAGGTGGGATATCAAGCTAAATATTGCTTAAAATACTGATTTTTAATTTTTAAATTTTGCTAATTGAAACTGTAGATATATTTGTAGAATCATTTAAGACTCGTTTACTTCAATAAAACTATTGAGTAAATTTTTCTTAGCGAAGGAGAATCCACACACTGTGTGTTGCGGTAAACAAATTCATTACAGCTATAACCAACCAACAACGTAGATTATTACTTCCATGTTCTTGATAAATACTAGCAACGTATAAAATTACTTCTATGTTGTTGATAAATACTAAAAATAAAGAAAATTACAGTTTTAAACTAATAAAAGACTGAGAAAGAATTAGAATGCAGTTTAAACGAAGTATTAATGAATTGATCTTTGAATTTTAATAGGGCAAAAGACGATAATGAAAAGCAAATTTAAAGTTTGGAGTAAAATGGAAATTTAACCATAATCTTGGAAAACTATGCTTATCTTATTATCTAGCTTATTAAAATGTAAAGTTTTAGATCTTTCCATTTCTAATGTTCTGAAGAACACTTTATTCTACAAACATTCAACATTTATCTGTCTGTATAAATAACTTTTTTAAAAAATAATTAGTAAACCAGAAGTAAACAAAATTTAAATGAAATGTAAACTTCCTCAAAATAGAAATGCTTAAAGACGTTTGATTGAATCGCTTAACCTATAAAATCTGAAATTGAAATTTTAGGAGAATTTATTGGTAAGATTTTCGTATTATATCTTACTTCTATAAGAAAAACAAATTAACAGTAGACAATGTGGAAGATCTTTTCCTATCAGTCTTACGTATGGAAAACACATTAAATCCATTTTTCAAAATCAAGTATTCCTTTTTTGCACACATTAAAAATTAATTAACCAGAAGCTCCTCAAAGAAAATCTTTACATTTGACAAAAAATAAATGTTTTACAAATTAAAAAAAGGCATACACAGATTTTACAAGGTAATAAGCAAATTTTAAAACTTTAAAACAAACTGTATTCCTTAAAAAATTCTTACATTTCACTTCGTATAACAGTTTTATTCCATTTAGAAAAACTTCTGTCACTCATTATCTCGTTAAGAGTCACCATCATTTCCAAGAAATTATCTTCCTCGATTAAAAGCATCTATAAGAAAAACAAAAATTTGAAAAATTCACCGTAAGTTTTTATCAATTCAAAATAATCGGCAATTTAAATGAAATATAAGGATTAAAGAAATGAAACAATTTCTTAAATAAAAAAATTATAGATTTCACAAAATAATCTTTTACGTTAGTAAAATTTTAAAAATTAAATAGTAATAAACTATTAAACTATTATTATTAACTAATAAATAGAAATAAAAAGACAACACACATATTTTAAATATGTAATGTAGAAAGAATATAAGCAAAATTGAAATACAGTTTTAAACAATAGCGAATTAGGATTGTTAATTTAATAAACATTAGTTAAATATTTAATTAAAATATTTTTGTTGCTACTACCTTTGGTAATGGAAGCAAAACGATTATAAAGAGCTTCATAATTATACACAAACAGACTTGTTACAGATTACTGAAAAATAGTTCAATCAGATTCAAATTTATAAAAAACTTAAAAACATTAGCGCATTAAACGCTTATGCATCACTAAAGTAATCAACGTCATAGAAAATTTTGTGGTTTTTATATTCTTTCTTCATATGTGAAGAGAAAATGTAAAGAAACAAAATTATGTTATGTGCATCCATAGATTAATCAATCTAATAGAGATCTTCAATTTTTAAAATCTTTAAACTAATTATTACTTTGAGCTTGATCGATTAACTTTTTTCTAAAATATTTATTAGTAGATATTTCAAAGATATATATAACATAAAATAGTTATTGCTCATGCATTTTATAGTAAGTTTTTGCCTTTAGATGTCGAGGTAAATGTTATTATTTCTGTCTTTAAATAGATATAGTGAAAAAAATTAACTATTATTTATTGTTCTATTCTAATGGATAAAAGACACTACACTGTTATTAAAAGAGAGTATTAAAAAGCGATTTTGATACCATTTTCTATCAATTCTTACATTTTTATATTCTTAATATTAATGGTTATGAAATGTAATCACTGATTTTCATATATCACAAGACAGGGTGCGTTGAAATCACAGCATCAATACCACATTTATTTTAAAAAATTAAAAAACAAAATTTTCTAATTTATTTTTTTAGTTTTGAATGCATATTTTTTTAAGATAATAATTTTTTAAAGAAACGAAAACTAGTTTTTTTATGAAAATTTATGATAAATGATATATATTTTATAAAATAAAAAACTTTATCTTCTATTTTACATAAAATACATGTAAAAATAACTTAATTTTCATATTTTAACTTACATTATCTTTTTAATACTTGTAATTATGCTATTATACATATTAGCACTGACTTAATAAATCTTAAAAGATCTCATAGATTAAAGTTAATAAAATACGTAGCAATATTAATTTCAATCCTATATTCATTTTTAGGTTAATAACTTGGATCACATGACAATTTCAGTTTGTAGATTTTCAAAAATAAAATAGCAAATGTAATAAAAAATATGGAGAATTGTAAGATATGAAATTCTTTCTTTTGTAAATTAAATGATTAAAGTTAAAATAATATCTTCAGAAATGTATTAGGTCATCTTACCTTTTTGTAATATTCGTCCAACTTCTTGTCATCATTAATCCAAACATTATTCCCAATAATTTGTTCGATGCTTTGAAGCTATGAAAAATTGTATTAGCAAGTGAAATAATTATATAATGATCTATAATATATATAATAATCTATTGTTAAAGCATAAAAATATAAAAAATAATATTTTTTCAATCACAAATCTTTGATGTGTGATCCTTTGTATCATAGCGTGCAATCCAATTAAGTATTTTTACCAAATTTCCTGTTTCCATTGTCAATTTTTTTTAATATAGAATTGAGACATTTTTAAATTTTTTTCAGTGTTTTTGTCTAAGAAAGATCACAGATAAAATGAGTGATTTAGCTATACTCCGGTCTCTCTAGCTTTCAAGTCAGTCTTAACTAATAACCAGGTCTCTGTTGATCAATTATGTTTTCGATATTTATAGTATTTAAACGAAATACTTCTTATTACTGAATTAAATGATGAATTTATGAATTAGCTGAATTAAATGTATTAGATAAATTTGATAAATTTAATTAGATAAATTTGAATTAGATAAATTTGAATTTTGTTTGAATTAAGATTTGTATGTCTTTTCTATTGCATTTCAAATACTACCACTAGATGCCGACACTAGTTATGTGCTCGTAAACAAAAATATAGTAAGATAAATATTGAAAAAAATTTACCACGTTAAATAAAAGTATATTTATTTTAACCATAGTGTACATTATAAATAAAAAAGTGAATATTTATTATGAAAAATTTATTTCAAAGTCGACTTACTTTAACCAATGCATAAAGAAGAGTATTTTTGTCCATCCAAGTATTTTGATCAAGAGTAGAACTATAAGCAAGCCGAATCATTTGAACCATTTTGGTTATCTGATGAAAAAAATCATACAACATGAAAATATTTCTATTTTATTAATAGTTACTATAAGAATCTTTTAAAGATGCAATATTTTATTTAAATATGTCACATAACTTTTCTAAATAATTTGCAATCAATAACAAAAATATTTAAAATCAACTCATATTTCAAAATCTTCATGCCTATTTTTTTCTTATCTTAATGTGCTTAAGTAAAGCACTTTGAATAATTTTCTTTTTTTTTACTTCGAATTAATAAAAATGTGTATTACTTTTACTGAATAAATTCTCTCTCTGAATAGCATTTACAAATACATTTTCACGGCACAATTTTTTATAACAATTTTCATCATGAAAGTTTTAATTGTGTAATTATACATATAATAAAATTTTCATGGAATTGATTGCCTAGTAAGTCAAAATTATTTCAAAATATTTTGTTGCTACTTTGTATTATTTACTTATTTAGGAAGATTTTTATACATAGCAGAGATTCACACAGTTGTCACTCAAATCTCAGTAGATTCTCCCTTTTATTTTTATAGCTGTAAACTGATATATAGTATCGAACACAAAAAATATAATGTAGATAATTGAAAATTTTTTATATTCAAATTCTTGACAGTTAGTCTTTCCAAAAAAGTAAAGATATTTAAATGATGTTTTTATTAGCCTTAAATATCAATTTATTTTATAAAATATTATTGCAATATATATATATATATAGGGAAAATAAATTTAAACTGTTTTCTTCATTAATGTTTAATTTAAAAATTTTAATTTTTACTTTTATATTTTTAAATCTAAATATAATAAATTATTAGCTGCTTTAAAGCATCATTTCTTTCAGCACTGAATATCAGAATTTATACGAATTTTTTTTACAAAATTTATGTATATATGTGCATGAATACACACAAATAATTCATTTAACAAATAATTAATATGCCCATGTATAATGCGTTTAATAAATGCATTCTAGGTTGTATTTTCAGAGAATTTACATGTAAATGGCAAATATTAAAATAAAATAAGGATAGATAAATGCAGAAGCAGTCATGTAAAAGTAATTACATGAATACGTGTAAGCTCCGGAAAGTAATTGTCCACATACAACCTTCCAACAGCTTCAGGCATGAACATTCTTATGTGTGATAAGCAAACTCTTTCTGCTGACACGTTGAATCCTATCCCTAAAGAATCCTGAAAAGTATCCCACAAGTCACGAATATCCCTAGAAGCGTAGGACGATGAATAATGAACAATTGAAAAGGCGATGTAGTTGGCAATAGTCCTGAAAGAAAAGAATAAATATTTTAATTCATGGAATTTATAGTATTTGTTTTTTAAGCCATTACTACTACAGTAATTACCTAAAGCAATGACTCTCAACTTTTTTGGTCGCTGCACTTTTAACGATTTTAAATTTTGGTGGCATACAAAGAAAAAAAGTTTTAAAATTGTTCTTTGATACAATGTGTAAAATAGTTTTTAATAATAATTTTGTATGTAGAATAAAATAATGTTATATGTTCTACAAAAATCTTAGTAGATTTATAGAAGAATTAATCCCAAAAAAAGAATTCTCTTAATGAGAAATTTGAGCTTCATGTTTTTTGATAATTTACTTTATATTTGTTTGTAAAAATGACAATGCTACTCTCATATTGTCTTTTGCATTTAACAGTAAAGATCATTTTTCATTTTTACATTGGTCAATAATAAAATTCTGAATTCACACAAATAAAATGTAGAAAATTTTAACATTTTTAAAAGATTTTGTAGCTATTTTAAGAATACTTAAAAATTAAATCTTGATTATTAGAAAGCATAATTATTTCTTCCTCTTTATTCAAAGTTACTTCATATTTGAAATTTCTTCACTTGAGGCAAATATTTCACTTTAGAAAATTTATCGAAAAAAAAACCATTTTGAACTGTAAAAAGCATTATTTAGCTGTAAAAACAATAGTTCTCTTTTACAATGTACTAGTCTTTGATTTAAACAGACTTTACTCGTAATAAAAAAGCCTAATAATTTTTATACATTTCTAAAATTTGGTGGTACACTTTAAGAATTAGGAGACACACAAAAGTGCCTTAGCAAATAATGGTTGAGAACCACTGATCTAAGAAATAATCACAATGTCATATGAAAATTTTTCTAATAAAATTTAAGAGTTCAATATTAAAAAATTCTTACTTTTTATCAGTTTTCAGAATAACTTCCGGTACTTCTTTTTCAAAATACAAAGGTGAAAGAACATAAGCGCTTGTGCTTTCCTCCACTGGTGAATCTTCGGGTAGGTAAAAATTTACGAAGTCCATGTAAGAAATTGTATCATTCTAAAATTATGATGGATATCTTAAAAGCAAATAATGTTGAAATATTTTCATTAATAAATTGGTCAATATTTTGAAAATAAGTTATGATCAAAGAAAGAAAAATTAAGAAAAAAAATAAATTAATAGTAATATGATAAAAGAATTAATTGCCTTCTTAAGAGAAGTCCCCTTGTACAAAATATTTTATAATAAATTTGTTTAGCATAAATTTTTTGCATAGATTTTTAGCAAGTGCATCAAAAACTTAGAAGTTTTCTACAAAAATCGTAGAATTCCTTTACTAAAGTAATGTTTGGTCTATGTACCTTCAATCTACGTTTTAAAGCAAATATTTAGTCATTAATTTTTATTTTACATCTCGGTAAAAATGTAAATAAATTAATAAAACTGCCATAATTTTAGAAGAATTTTTTTAAATGAATAAAAATAATAAGTGATTAAAAATGCAGGAAAAAGGGAAAGAAGTTACCATAAACTATTAGTCAAAATTTTCCTTCTTAGTTACCAACTTTATCTTAATATATCGCCATACATCTTAATTTCCAATTCCATCTTAATGTAGCAATATATTCTAGTATTTACGACATAATTTTTATAATTTATTGGTGTTTTTAAGAAGGTCAAAACAGAAGTCATTGTAAAGCTATCTCCGTCATTGCTGATTATCAGTAACACGTTTGATTTTGTTTTACTGGGTTTTTGACTTGACATTGTTTTTAACTCATATTTCTAGGTATAATTTATTAAGAATTGCTTAGCGCAGGTCAAGAATGCTTACATTTATTTTCTGGAAAAGTATAAAATACTGTCAAAGAAAGAATTATTTTTAAATAAAAAATTTTCTTCTTATTATTTCAATTGAGTTTATTCTGCAACAGGAAGAATTTTTAAATTCTAATTCATGATACCAATAGAGATTTTCATTTCGACTAAAGGAATGATTTCCTACCGGATAAATAATTGTTATTGATTTATTTATTCATCGAATTATATTAAATTATTTCATTTTTTTCAACATAAACGTTACTTATATCGTAATAGTGATTAGCTATTTACTACCATATTTAAAACTCTATTGTTAGAATACTTTTCCATAGACAGAGTTTACCATAATAAGAAATTAGGATTTTATGCCGAATTTTGCTTTGCTTTCTTAAGAATAGTACAAGTTATTGTGTCCAAAACATTTAAGCCAGTTTCTGATATTTGAGAGATGCTTTGGTTTCAACTTCAGGTAACAAAAAAATCTTTAATAATGTTGTCTTCATGCTTTGAAATTATTCTAGGAATATAACTACGTTGTTATTTGTGGTATATTTTAAATTTCATCCAATTTTTAACAAATACCGATAAAAAATCACTTATTACTAGTATATTATTCTATTTATTTCTAATTTATATTCTATAAAAATGTTAGATACGCTCTCCCTTTTTTTCCTAGATTGAAATATTTTGTATTTTCATCTTTCGTATATTCCAGAATAGCCTTCAAGTAGTCCATTTTGAAAGAAGAGCAGATATTTAATATAATTAGTGTAATATTTTGAGAGAAATTCATATAAGTAAAAAAAAATCTTTCCGAATATTTTTAATTATATGATTAAATTTATATTTTAATTTTAAACTTTTAATTTATAATATTTCTCTTGATACGTTTTCTGTAGTGATGATTGCTTATAATTCAGTATATACATATTTATTTTCCGTTTAAATGATGTATGTACATTTAAATGATCATAAAAGTGAGTGCGTATATTTATTTTCCGTCATTTTGAAAAATTTTGTTTAGAAAAAAAAAATAAGCTAATTATTAAAAAAAAGGAAAAAATTGGAAAAATAATTTTATAGAATTTAAAAAGTTTGATTTGAAAACTCATTTCTTTTTCCCAAAATTTTTAAAAAATATTTATTATATAATATGTAAGTATCACACAAGTTTTATTTTTATTTTTAAAATCATTTTTTTAACCTTTCATAATCTCTTCACTAACGAGTGTGGGAGGATTCTAATCAATAAAATAAAATATAACACTATAGGAAAGAAGAATGATTGAAACATATAATTAATTATGTTTGTGTTACAAAGTTTTATAAGATATAATTACAAGAAAATACAGAAATTGTCGTTAAATAAATCTGTCAAAAACCTAAGATGTGAGCATTGATCTGGGGAGATAATCTTAATGAAAATGTAAGCAATAACATTACATGTATACTCAATAAAATAGTATAATTTAAAAAGGAACTTAGTAAACAAAGGTTCTACTCACACCTAATGTGCTCAGAATACTAAAGTTTGTAAGGTAAATTCCCCTTCCATTTTCCTTCAGTATCTGGAAAATTAATGTTTACAAAAATAATTTAATAGTTTTGGTAGAAATTTTAAGTAAGTAAAAAATTAAAATTGATTATGTCAAAAAATGATAAAGAAAAAAATATTGTGAATTATTGACATTAAGGTGACAAATTCAACTGAATTTTAGGTGATAATCGATACTAATTTTGTTTCGTTTGTAGAACCAAATATTAAAAAAAACTGTAACAATGCCTAGTACTTTCAGATCTAAAATTGCATGTAAATAAAAATATTCTTATTACTAAATTGCCTAAAAAAAAAATCTAAAAAAATAAAAAAATCTAAAAAAAAAAAAAAAAAAAAAAAAAAAAA